>PVKZ01003487.1:0-129627 GCA_004027375.1 Macroglossus sobrinus
CCTAAATACTAAATACTCTAAATATTCATCCTAAATACTCTTGTCTTCATTTGTCAACCTCTCCCCGATTTAATCTTTTTTGGTTTCATGTTCTTCTGTACGTTAATGATTCTAGTCCTCTCTCTTGAACTTAATTCTAGTATTTGCAGTTGTTTCCTCACAACTCCACTTAGAAGTTCCAAACACAACTCAAAACTCACCATGGGTCACCCTGACCATCCTTCCCTGCTGCCTGCTCTTTTGTGTGCTATGCTTCTGTTGACGATTGTGCCCAGTCATCTGATCTGGAAATGTTGACCTCACTTTCCTTCAGCCATTTGTGCCAGTTAATCTACAAGCTCTGCCAAATGTTCTCTTATGTATTTATCAGAAAGATCACTTCATTCTTGTCACCATCCCCCAAGTCTGAGCCACTTCGTCTCTCAGCAGAATTACTACCATCACTTCCTAAGTGAGCTCCTCCCTCCTGGTTGTCAATCATTTCTTATACAGCAGCAAGAATGCTATAAAATAAAGATTATTTCAATCTCATGCTTAATCCCTCCAGCCTTATTGTCCTCAACAGAAAATCCAAAATCATCAACTTAGCCTTTAAGGCCCATGGCTCCAACTTCATTTGTACCTCTTCTCTGTTCTGGAGAGAGGAAGAACTAACTCACTTTCCATCCTACATCATGCTAGTTCTCACTGTCATCCACCGCTCGTGATACATTCTCTCCACCTAGCACCTTCCCATAGTTCATCACCTTCAGGATTCACTTTAGGTGTCGACTCTCCTACCTCCTCTTCCCTCCAGGTGTTGTTGGCCCCTCTAGGCTACAGTCTAGTACCCATTTCTATCACCGCATTTAAAACAACAAATTAAAATGGCTTTCATTTGTGTCTGTTTATCCCACTAAACTGTGAATTCCATGAGGGCAGGAACTGGGTCTAGTTTTTTTTCTTAAATTCCAGATGCTGGAACATTAATAGGCATATCACAGGTGTCTAATACGTACTTTTTATTTTTTATCTTTATTAGATTTATTGGGGTGACATCGGTTAATAAAATCATACAGGTTCCAAGTGTACAATTCAATAATACATCTTATGTATGTTGCATTGTTTTCTTGTTCGTTTGTTGCTTTCAGTTTTATATCCCACATATAAGTGAAATCATATGATTCTCAACTTTTTTTCAGTCTGACTTATTTTTATGAAGGATGAGTGCATGGAAGAATGAATTGGGATCCAGCTGAGGTCAGGTTCCCCAAAGGAGAAACAATGGGCCGTCTTACCCTAGTTAGTTGGGTGTGAGTATAAGGGAGCTGTCTCCTTAGGCTAAAGTTTCTAGAAAAATTGAAGGAGTCTATTTGATACATGGTTCAGGACATGGAGTGGAGATTGGGTGCCAGTATCTACCTGGTCAGGATTCTCCCAGGTAACTTGAACTGAAGAGGTAAGGGCAGGAGTGAGGGTCATCTTAGGAAGCATGATGTGATTACTAAGAGGACCTATGTCAAACTGGCTGTGGTATATTATTTGAAAAAATGATCATAAGTGTTCCCCTCTCTATAGCCAATACAGCTTTGCAGCTCTTTCCATCAAGAGGCGAAAGTCTATTTTCCCACCTCTTGAGTCTTGGTTGGCCGTAAGGCCCACAGTGCCAATAGAAAGTGGCAGAAGTGACATTGAGTCTGTCGGTTCTGAGTCTAGGCCTCAAGAGGCTTTGTGGACTTCTCCTGAAAACCTGTCCAGTCATGTGAACAACAAGCCCAGGCCAGATAGCTCGGTGACGAGAGACCAAGTGGACCAGAGTAGAGTTGGCCTAATTGTCCAGGGCAGGCCTCAGAAATGTGAGGACACAGGGAATACCAGCCAAACCAAGCAACAGCCAACCTGCCCTGGACAGCAGATGGATGAAGGAGACTAGCTAAGAACAGGACTGCCCAGCTGAGCCCAACCCCAATTACCAATATAGCAGGTCCTCGAATGATGTCATTTTGTTCAACATCTTTTTGTGACAACGTTGATAAGAGGTCTTAAGAGCTTCACTTTTGTTTATATCAATCAGCCTGTGGTGAAACTAGTTTCCTTATATGTTGTTTCCTCTAAAGTCACAGAACCTATTCATGACATTAAGTGAGGACTTAGTAGATGCAGGATTATATGAGCCAAATACGTAGTATGGTTTTAGGCCACTTGGTTTTGGGGTTGTCTTTATGTAGCAACAGATAACTGATACATTATTTAACAAAGCTGGATGGGATCTAAGTCAGAGATGGTGATGTGTGTCTCTTTCCTCACCCTAAGCAATCAGTGCAAACAAGTTCATTGTCCTTTAAACTTAATTCTATTAGGCAATATAGGGGAATATTTCTGGCTGACGTCTAGGTCAGTGTCTCAAATAATAAATTAGATGGTCAGTCTATATCCTGTTCCCCAAAGGCCCTGTTCCAGAGCTCCTCACATCTGTGGACATTATCCCCAAGGACAACCAGCAACAATGGCTATGCTGCCCACAAAGGAGCTATCTTAGCTCCTTCTGCCACTCCTTGGAGATATGCAATGATGAGTAAGCATGGGAAGGTAAAGATTGGGGCACCAACAAGCCTAGGCTTGAAACGTGACACCAACTAACCTCTTCGAGCCTCAATTTTTTTTCATCAGTAAAATGGGGACAGTGATGCTTGTCTCATAGGGTCATTGTTAAGGTTAAAGGAAATAGTGTGTGTCAAGGGTTCAGTTTACCATAGGGTTGTTGTGACAAGTGAGGGAAGTCATGGAAGAATGAGGCCTAGCCTGACTGAGAAGCTTAGAAAAAAACGTGTCCTCCCATACAAATGAGGAGACAGTTCCAATTCTTCCTTGCCAGCTACCGGCTTAAGTTCAGATGATCTCAGAGCCATCTGAGAAGTTCTGGGACAGGTAAGCTGTCCCCTTTGTTTCAGAAATTATGCACTTGGCAGTGGGTCCTGCCTTTAAGGACTAAGCTGACGTCCTGGTCAGGTCGGGGCTGTGCTTTGGCAAAGCGTCTCTGCTCTTTGTGCTGGCAATTCAGTGTTTAGTGAATTTCTTCCTGTTTTGAGCCCAGAAATGATTGTCCTGGTGGCCAGGGCACGTGTTTTCCTCACAGAAGAACATGAGAGCGAAGACTGAATTGCTCATTTGCAGCTAGTTCCTTCCTGTTCCCTGCCCCTCGACCCCGCGTCTGCACCCCCAGCTCTCCACGCTGCCTGATTCCTGTGGGTCAGCAGGCTGAGCCCGGGGTGTGGGTTTACGTCCATCAGAAGTCTGATTGAGGGTTAGGAAAGATCATCTGGGCTGTGATGACAATCACAGGCACAGCTCCTGCGGTTGTGGTTGCTGTTTCTTTTCATAGACTGCTCCCAGGGGGCCTTGGTCCTGAGCACTTGCCAATATCTGCTAAAAGCACCATATTTCCCTATAACTCTGGAAAACTTTAAAGGGGAAAACACTTAAGCTTTGTGTCATTGACTCTTTTTGTCACCCACTATCTCCTTCTATATTCTTCCGGAATTTTTGTATACACATGCATATACACACACTATTATTCATACTTACAAATGTATGTATCTCTCTCCATGTATATGTATGTGTATACATGAAGAGATAATGCATGCATGTGTGTACTTACATATATACATGTATGCATGTATGTAAAATGAGATCATATGGACTAGGAGCCTTTTGTTTTCACTTAATATATTATAAACGTCTTTTCTGATTGGTAAACCTTATTAAAAGTCAACAATCTGGAGACTAAAAAGACAAATGCAGTGCATGGAAGATCTTGTTTGATAGTGTCTTTTAAAGATTTGATTTTGAATGTCTTAGGAAGGGGAATGTATCCTTTAATCACTGACTGGATCTGGGGGCATTTGAGATTGTCATCCTGAATTTTATATCATTATTTACAATTAATTACATATTAATTAATATTTCTCTGTAGTAAGTGGCATTTTGGGCCACAAATTTTTTATTTTGGGGGCTATTTTGTACATGGGAGGACACTTAGCTTCCCTGGCCCCCACTAACTCAATGTCAGGAGTAACCCCAGATCAACGTGGCAAACAAAACTGAGCTCATGCATGGCCAGACTGGGCCATTTGCCATTTTCCGGGCTAATGATGAGATCATCGTAGATTCTCCTTCATAGATATGTTCAAGTATGATGACCATATGTCCTAGTTTACCTGGGGCAGTCCCAGGGACTCTTGTGGTCCAGATGTATGTATTCACAGCATCCTGTTTCATTCTCAGAGTGTCTTTGGATAATAAACCATTTGGCTACCCAAAGTGTGAGGCCCACAGAAGTGGCTAGACTTGTCAGAGTTCTAAGCCTAGGAGGGACTAAATGTGTTAATGGTGCTTAGTTTGTCTTCCCAGAGTTAACCCGTTTTTCCTGTGGTCGGTAGCTCCTGCTGGGGGCTGCCATAATGAAGCCTACTCCCAGCTCAGTGCTGAACATCGGGGCATTCAGTGACACAGGCACAGTTTTTTAAAAAGTGAGTGGAGGATTGGCTTAAGAACAGAGCTTGGCTGGGAAAACAGGGTGTCTAGTGACCCCTTGGATTCCAGAAAACCCAGAGCTTTACAAAGAAGAACCTCTTTTATTCACCCTCTGTGGAATGCCAGACTATGGGATAGGCTGTATGCGGTTTTAACATTTATGTTATCCAATGTGTGTCTATACTGCAACTCTGTTTGTGTATCCTATGTGTATTTGTGCTTTATACATAAAAAAAAGTAATAAAAAATTTTCACACGCAGATCCCTCCCCTAAGAGCCGATTTTTGCCCCGTCAAGCGGCACCACTTCTATTTGAGAAGGCATGGCCTGGAGAGGCCTGCTGGGCTCCCGTTTTATAGATTAGGCCAGAGAAAGGAAGGGAAGCAAGACCTCAGAGTATGAAGGGCTCTTCAGGGTCATCTCCCCTCCCCACCTTGGAAGCTGGCACTGCCAATGTGCATATCCACAGGTGGAGGGTCAGCCTTGCTTGGAACCCTGAGCCATGGGTCACAGAGATCACAGACCAGAAGCAGAGCCAGAACTGAGGGTTCCCAGTCTTGGGTCAGAGTTCTTCAAATGGGTCTGTTCTATCTCTCCTTGGATTTACCCCTGAGATACTTAAACCTCCACTCCCTCATTTACATGTAAAAGAAGACCCAGGTGTCTCTGAGACAAGGCTCCCTGAGGCTACAAGAGATACGTTGAATGGTCACTTGACAAGCAAACACTGGAGGGAAACCATTCTGTGGACTGTCAGAGAAGTAGGTTCCATTGTGGTTGACCCTGGGAACCTTCTGGTTAAGCCCCACGTGAGGGGACAAATGCTTTATTCACTCTGGGTTTGGGAGAGGTTTTCCCCGGGGAACCATGGCCAGGTAGCCGCTATTTATTTGGGACATGGAGGAAGACAAAGCTTCCAACTGCAGAGGAGCTGGGCATGGAAGGGAGCTTGGCTTGATCTGGTTGCAGACCCCACTGCTGCCTCATGCTGTTTCCAGCGGGATCCTTAAGTGCTTAGAGCAGGCCCCATGCTGGAAATTAGTCTTATGTTGAAAGCCAAGGTTCTGGCTATTGTTCATTCTTATTTATGGCCTTTTATGGGATTGGTGCTCCTTTAAAGAGACCTGTGAGCCATTTCTTGTGGGCAGCTCTGTTTATCAACCCATGATTCGCCCTGTGTTAGTTATGCATGAATCACAGGCATTACTACAATCTAGAAGACCACAGAATTTTACAAGAGGTGGTGCCTTTTCTTCCATCAGCTTTCTTAAATGTCCTTTCTGAACTTGCTCGTCCAATCTCCCTCAGATTCACACTTGTCACTCGGAAGGGTTTATTGCTACTGGATTTTAAAAATTAAAGCTATTCTACACATATGTAGCAAGAAACACTTTGGGGATCAGTGCATATTAATATCGATATGAATCCAAATAATAATATTTCTTATTTGGACTCTATGTGCCAGATCTATGCTAAGCATTTTCATGGACCCATTTAACCCTCATAACTACATTGGGGTGTGTATATTATTAATTCCTTCATGTAACAGAGGATAAAACTGATGCTCAGAGAAGTTAAGTAACTTGCCCAAGAGTTTACAGATGCTGAATGGCAGCAAATAAGATTCAAATTTAGATCAATCTGATGAACAGCCTATGCTTTTAACTGCAGCGTTATACCGGCTCAGAGAACTCGGGGAAAAAAGTACCCCATTTACCCATTCTCTCTGAGGCACATACACCCCTAGTGCCTCTGCTTACCAGGAATGCAGTGCGGGGTCACAAAGACAGCAGCATCCCAGTGGCAGAATTTCTGGGTGTAAGCAGGTGTGACCGGCCCTTCCTATATTAAGTTTACTATAAAGATTGAATGCTACAATGTGCATGACTAAGATCTTTATAATTGTAGGTCGTGATGGCTGTAGAGCACATAAAAGATGGATAAGATGGATGTAGTGTGCATATACATACTTGTCACATGTCTATACACACCACACACACACACACACACACACACACACACACACACACACACACACACACAGATACTTGTATATGCAGTGCTGACAGGCTGCTCCCAGTTGGACAAGCCATTCTTGGTATTAGCATTTCTGAACTGGAGGGGGCCCACGAGATCATCTGCACTTTATGAATGAGGACAATGGGATTTGTAAGAGATTTCTTTGTACTTTCCCTCGAACTAACAGAATGACATTGAGGCTTGGAGACTAATGGCTCAAGGGCAGGCAGGGAGCAAGAGAGTTGTAACGTTTACATATAATATTGGAAAGCTTGGTCACCTGGTAGGAGGAATCCGGTCCCGACTGGAGGAGGAGCAGACTGGAACCAGAGACACAGTCAGGATGGCCGAGGAGAGGGAGAAGAAGAAGTTCAGGTGGCTGCAAGTGTCTCTGAGGGAGGGTATATTCAGAGAGCTTTACACCTGAGCTGACCTGACACTGACACTGTTTCTTCTTCACGTATCCTCACTTTTCTTTCCATGTGCAACGTACAGTGTCCCGTGGCTGCCTGCTTATGGGTGGTTGGGTTTTTCTATGTTGGAGGAGGCTGACCTGAGAGGGCATATTTGACACCTTGCCTGGAGGCTGGACTTTGGGGTGTACTGGTGCGTAGACACAAGGATGAGTCGGCACCCAAGACAAAGAAGTGGCTGGACAGGGAGCATACTTGGAATCTACCAGCCTCAGGTGAAAAAGCCAACGTGAAGAACTTGATTTCCAAAGGGGTCAAGGGCCACTTGGTCTTTACAGAAGTGACTCCTTGAATCAAATTCCATATTAATTTCACCCATGATGCTCCAGATTCTACTTGTACTCATACTTTCCTCAGAGGTCGAGTTGACCCACACTCATCTTTCCCCGTTTTCCTGCAAATGCCTGGCCCCAGTCCAGACTAGATGAGAGGGTACCAACAAATAATCTAGGTCCACAGCTGACAAAACAACCCACAGCACAGCACAGGTCCTATGCCCAGATGGGGGATGGGGGTCAACCATGTCATCTGTATGAAAAAAAAAAAAAAAGCATGTTATTAAACTAATTATAGTGTACTGGGTTTTACTGGGAATCAAAAATAGATATATGTGGCTTCTGGGAAAAGGCACCAACATTCCTTTGGCTTCCTTTGCTATGTGATTTTTTTTTTTTGAGAGTTTTTGCCTTCATTAGAAAAAAAAAGAGAGGTTGCCAAAAACTATGCAGCCTTAAGCGTTTTGGGAAGGGCAGTTGCATTTGACCTGTGCTGCTGTCACATTTGCCCTGTTCGTGGTGCTGTTTCCTGTGGTCAGGTGTGATTGCAAAGGAAACAGAATAGGCAGCCCCACTCCGTGTCCTTGACTGCTGAATTTCGATCTCCAGGCTCTTCACATCTCCTAATGAGGAGTTGCACACCACAATCCAGCCTGGGTGGGCCCAAGAGACCTTTTCCCTGGAGAAGAAATTGGAGAGCGGTTTAGGCTGACTCTGCAGCAGGATGAGAGAAGGAATTAGCATTTATTGAGCTCCCCCTGTGTGCTCCCGTGTGCCAGATGTTTTCGCTGATCACCGCAAAATCTTGAAAGTAAGTGAAGAATCGGAGGCTCTGGATAAAGAAGCCAAGGATGGAGCTGGCATCTGGGCTCAGCTCTATTCATTCCAAGCCTAGGTCTTCTTGCGTTATATGAGGATACAATTAATCCACGGTAGGAAGAACAAGCTTCTTAGTGCCCTCAGTGCCTGAGTAATATCTCTTGGGAGATACACTAGAGGTGAAATGGGACAGGATAGGAAACCTTCTTATTATTACTGTTCTCAGGAAGGCATCATAAATTGATATTCACAAACTCAAATGGCTTTGGTGGCCCGGTGGGATATATAAATGTGAGCGAAACATTGGAGAGTAGGAGCTGGGGTTTGGGGCAGGTTCTCTATAATGGAACCAGGGAACACATGTCCAATTGAAAGGCATCAGCACTCATATTTTTAATAATGTCGTTGGCCAAGCCAAGCATGTCTGTGAACCCGTCAGGATCAAGGCCTGACATTTTAGGATTGCCGTTTCAGATGTTCCTCTAGGTGTAAATGGCATTCTATATATAATTTAATCATTTCTAAAAAGAACAAATGTATCACCTGCACAAATTTAAAAACTACTCATACATACACACATGTATGTAGATAATAGATATAGATACAGATCATACAGGTATAGAAATATACTGAGAAGGAATATAACTGTTATGTTATTATTTTGTATTTTCCTTTTACATTTCTTTTATACAGTAAAAGAAAATACAGCATGTGAGAATGAGAGCAACCTTAGCGTCTTAGGCTAACTCACCCATTTAACAGATAGAGAAACTGAGGTCCAGAGATAAAAGGAGTTTTCTCACATTGCCTGTTATTGGGGGAGCTGCACTGGAAGCACCTGACTCCTGTCTTGCACTCCTACCACTATGTACTCATCCAAGTGTACTCATAAGTGTATGTGCCAGACGGGAGTCAAAGCACCATGTGTGGAAGAGCTTCCAGCATGAGTTACACTGCTTTAAGGTCTAATTTAGGTCATGTGACCATGTCCAGCCAACAGAGAAGACCAGACAGAATTTGCTATCAAGACTTCCTGGCTGAGTGTTGCTATATGAGGAAGTAAAGACGTGAGTTTGGTGCTCTAACCCAACTCCCACTTGGCCCCAGCTCTTTATCTGCTGTGAAGATCCACGTGGGTGATGTCCTAAGGAGGATGTGCTTGGTCTGAGAATGGAACTATAAAGTCCTCTCTCCGAATGGAGCAAGAGGCTCTGAATGGACAAGTGAAGGGAGCATTTCCTTTAAGCCAAATTTAAAACACCACATCCCCTGGGCTGACATTTGTTCTAACTCTAGATGAAAGGTGCTTTGAATTCCTTGGGAAAAGAATCAGAATATTAGAGCTGGAAGGAACTCTGAAGAAAAACCAGTCAAAAGCTTCATTACCATTGGGAAGCCTTTAGTGTGTCTGAGCCCTGGGAAAACCTGTTTTGTATGGTTCCTGTCTATATAAACAATTTAATGAATAAATCTATTAGAAAATTTATGGTCCCCTGTAAGACATAGCGATTTATTTCTGAATATGTAGAATAACGACTAGAGAAGAGGTACTTATGTGTTTGTTTATTGTCCCATCAGTGCGTATAAAGGTCCTTTGTGGAATCTAGTTGTTGTTTCTCCCTTTTTGGGTCCGAGAACCATGTCTTCCTGTTCTTTATAGTGAAATGCACCATTCCTAGGCAAATTGCATCTCCCGCTATGAGGAAAAGGTAGCAACACTCACAGTACCGCGGTCCTCCGGAACCTCTTGGTATTGAAATGAAATAGATCTCACCTCTGCAGTTCCCACAGGCCATCTATCCAATGCTGGTTTTATCACTGCTCATAACGCTGCATCATGTTCTGTGCCACCTGTGAGTAATGGCTTCCAGTGACTCTCTCAGCGATTGTTACTTTCGTCCTTTGAGCTGACCACTGGATCACTCAGGGTCAACCAGAGGAACAGAATCAATAGGATATGTACATACTAAAAGATTTATTGCAAGGGAATGGCTTATGCAATTGTGGAAGCTGGCTAAGCAAGTTCAAAATGCGTAGGGGCAGCCTGGGACTCTCAGGCATGAGCTAATGCGGCTGTTCAGAGGTGGAATTCCTCTTCCTCAGAAAAGCCTCCATTCTTGTCATAAGGCCTTTCAACTGGGATGAGGCGCATCCAGATGATCAAGGATAATCTCCTTTACATAAAATCAACTGATTATAGATGTGAATCACATCTACTCAGATTAGTATTCGATTGAATAACAGGGGCAGGGAGACTACAGCCTAGTCAACAGAAAACTCTCCATCCTGACTACAAATGCAAGTCTTATTCAGAATATGCTGGAAAAGATGAACAGTACTTCATTTTCCGGTCACGTTAAATTTACTGTTGAGAACTTTGTAGTGTAAACACAGAACAGCGCATCCTCTAACCATATCCTCCCTTGAACTCTTTAGATTGTCATCACTGCATTTCTAAACTGCGATTGCTTTTGGTGTTGATCGCACTCCTGCCTTCCACACCAACAGGCCTATTCATGGAGCCGTTAGCTCAAGGAATCACTGATCAGCATGGCTTAACACTGACCTGGGAGAACACAATGTCACTGCGTTGATTGTTGGGAAGAAAAGACATGGATCCAACAGGCCCACTGGCTTTGTGGAGGAACAGTCTTGAAAACCCTTAGAGGAGATCAGTACCATTCCCCGTAGAGGACTGTCTGACAGGGAGCAGAGCCAACAGAGGGGTGACTGGCCTAGGTGCCCACAACAGGAGGTGCACAGAGTAAAATATCCCTCTGCCCTCTGGAGCTGTAGACTGGAGGTGACACTGTGGTTACAACATGGTTTGGTGAGAGCTAACCCAAGGCCCATGCCCAGGGCCAAAGCCAAGGGTCGATAGTGAATTGTTGGAAGTATAGGGTTCTGACCTCATCCTATGTCTGATGTGGGTGAGAGTCACCTCTAATCAGCATATCAACACCATTCTGGCAGCCCAAGCTTGGGTGATCTCTTTAAAGCAATATCACGCTGGCCAGTGGGAGTGGTCTGCCCATCTGCCCAGGACAACCCTGTAAGCATGAGTCCTGGAGCTCCTGAATGTATCAGGTGAACCGGACCCACAGGATAGGAGGTCAAAGAGCATTTCAAAACGGAGAAGTGGGGATGGGGATCTCCATAGATCCCAGTCTGTGCTCAGGATGCCCCACTCAAATAGGAGTGCTGGCCCAGGCTTGCTCCAAGCTCTGAAGCGTTCTTACAGATGCCTTGGGAAGGCCTTCCAAAACCAAGTGGTGGAGTGAGATGTGGAGTGCTGGGGCATGGGGCTTGGGGTCTGGAGCAGGACCTCCACTTACTTGCCCAGATCTGAAAGTGGTGCTATGGGAAGAAAATTGCTTGGGATCACCCAGCTGGTTGTTGGCAAACCTGTGCTGTCAGTGAGGTGTGACCAAGAAGAAGTTTGCTACTGGTAATTATTAAAGAACTGAAGCTTGTAAATGTTTCATTTAAAAAAGTAGGACAGGTATAAGGTGATTCCTATGATAACCCACTCTTATTTGCACCGGTGAGCTTTCCGGAGAGGCAGAGAAAAGGAGGGATTTAGAGCCAGCCGGATGGGAACATCAGCTGGCTACATCTCTGAGTTTGCTTTCTAGAGCTAGGTAAGGAAGGAGTGGCCCATTGGACCAGAATGCTTTTCTACAAAGAGCACTGAGAGACTAACCTATCAATAAAATGTAACAAAATGGAAATAATTGTAGTTCCCTGCAATTTCTGCAAAGCAAACAGTACATGAGTGGGTCAGGGATGGAGTAGAAATGATGAGACTTCTAGGGGCATGCAAAACAAAACAAAACAAAACAAAAACCCAACCAAACAAAAGACCCCAGAAAATACCAAGTGTTAGTGAGGATATAGAGCAAATGGTACTTTCAAACACCGCTGATGGGAGTGTAACTTGATACAATCTCCTTTTCTCTGCTTCTCAAGAAAGTGTGCAATCTTCCATTTGAGAGAATAAGGATTGAGGGAATATGAGTTACCTGGATATTTATCTTCATGGTTTAACAGCTTAGAGAAACTTGCTTAAACCTCTTTTTTCTTCTTCTTCTGTGCTGAGTAATCTTCAGTTAAACTCTGGAGCAGCTGTTATTCTGGCCACTGGGCTTCTAGAAAGCTTGGAACTTTGGCCTTTCTTGGTTATACCAAAAGCTCCACTTTTAGTCCCTACGTCCTAGTAAACGTCCTCAATACTAACCTAACCTCCGCAGCAGTCCTTTAACGGGTGGGGTGAGTGGCAGAAAGAGACCTAGAATTTGCCCTAGATCCTAATACTGGATAGGAATTTCCCGAGGAGATGAAAGTGGAGGCCTTTGCAGCCAGAGACAATAGCATGGGCAAAGTGTGGTATCTGGAATTAGCATGACCTTTGCAAGAATTATAGCTTGAAATGACTGGGGTATTAAACAGGAAGCAGGGTACATAAGGCTGGGAGGATGAGGAAGTGATCGTTCATGACTGCTCATGAATTCTAGGTTAGAGAATGCTGGACCCAAGCCCCTCCCCTCTCTAAGCTCCCCTACAATAATATAATTTTCTCAGCAAAAGCTCTATCGTGTTTAAAGTGTTGTCATGTTTTAAAACAGTGATGGGAGACTTTTTCCTGCCATCTTCCACACAGACCCATACAGATTCTGTTATGCAAATCTGATTATGCTACAGCCCTGCCTAAGGCTTTCTAGGAAGCTCCAGTCTATAGGATTAAGTGTAATTTCCTTTCCCTGGCATCCGAGGCCATGCATGGCCTGCTCTTGGTCACTTTCCAGCTGCATCTACCATTGCTTCAATCAAAAGAGTTCATTTGGGAAGCAGGATTATACTAGACGCTGGTGCTATACAGACGAGCAGGATAAGATGTCAGTCTAGGTGGTGGGGCTGACAAGCAAATGGGCTAAATGCTCTCAGAACTCTATGTGCAGGGTGTCAGAGAAGCAGGAGTATTTAAGGGCTGTGGGGAGGGAAGACGCATTCGTGGAAATTTTAAACACTGACCAAGAGCAGAGAGAGTGGAGAGACCTGGTCTTGAAGTCCTGACCGAGACTGGGGTTGGAGTCCCAGCCCTGAGAGTATCTAGCTGGATGTCATTTACTCCTTTGGCACCTCATAGGCTACTTTTTCAAATGCGGAAAAACGCTGTAGCTCTACCTACTGCACAGAATGGTTTTGTAGGATTTATATGAGATATGGTGTACTGAAGCCTTCACACACTATAAACACGCCAGAAATGGAAATTATTGAGGGTATGGGCATACCCAGGGAGCTGGCAGGCTCTGTGCCCAGGCAATTTGTTCGAAGACGGTGGAATTCCAATTCCACATGTACATTCTGGTGCTGAAGAAATGGAGATGTCACTAGTGGGAAAGTAGTTTTGGCCCTTGACAACCGGAATACCACTGGACTCCAGTGAGGCCCATCTGCGGGAGTTGGCTGGCAACCTGTTTTGTTTGTGGCCCCCTTAGGAGCCTCTGGATGAATTGCCGCTGCAACATTCAGAGCCCAATATCGATTGTGTTCGTGATTTAAACACTCAGAGACTAAGGCATTGCCTTCTTTGATGTGGATAGATGTTTTCTGATGCTTTATGACAGGTGTGGCCTATAGGGACCACTCCAGAGAGCATCATTCTCTGCTGTAAAACAGCTCAATCATTTCTCATCCCTGGCATCCTCTCCAGCCCACTGACTCCTCTCCCCTTCTTCTCTTACCAACTAGTGATGACCCCTTCAGGAATGTTGCCAGACATGGACCTCAATACTGTGAGCCTTAGGCTGCTGGGCTGCCATGGCCAGAGTCAAGAAAAAGACCAACATTTATGAGGTATCTTTGAGAATACTGCCATGCTTTTGCAGCATAGCTATTACGGGTCCCATTTGACAGATGAATAAGCTGAGACCAAGAGGAACCACGTAGACAATCCAAGTCTGCCTCATTTTACTGCTTACAGAAGAGAGGAGAAGAAGAGGGAAGGAGAGGGGTATGGGAAGTAGAACCGCTCCTGGGGTGGAATCAATGGGCGTTCTGGGCACAGTGCTTCGGGCTTCCACCAGGCTGTACTGCAGGTGACTCGGGATGCAATGAGTAGGGAGGAGAGGGAGAGGTAAAGAGAGGAGAAGATTGTTTAGGCCTAGGCTGCTTTAAAACAAAAGCCCTGGAGGGAGGGCAGACATAAGAGTCGACACTCCTCTCTCTACTCCTCTTCTATACATTTATGTGTGGTTGCTATGTGGAGGTTTTTGGTGCCTTCTTTTCCTGATTTCCTTGGTGATGGCAAAGCTGGAAAGGGCATCTGCAGGAAACTTCAGAAAAAGAGCTGGGCAGCCCTGATCCCCCAAGCCAAGGAGAGAGTCCAGACCTCTGGGACTCCGACTCTTGGGCCATCCATTCCTGCCTCTTCCAGTTCCATCAGACACTGGGTCTTTCTGGGGGCATTCGGCAGAGTCTGACACCACTCCGTCTCACTCTGAAGATGGTAAGATGGGCCCAAGCTCATGAGCTAAGGAGGCTTTGTGGGCAGGGACCAGTGGGAATTTTGTCAATTCTGCAGCGCAGTAAGCACAAGCAACACAGGATTCTGGCTCACTTTGTTGACTCAGGTTAAACCAAGACCACGGACACCAGATACCTGACCTGGGCTGTAATGCCCACAATGGACAAGACCTGCTCACCAGTGACCACCGGGAACTGCAGGACAGTGTGGAGACTCAGAGTCAGGCCTCAACTAAAGGCTAAGGGGACCCAAGGAGGAAGATAATCTGTCCATAGTAATTACTCATTCAGTAATTCAGCAGACATTGACCAAACTCTTACCCCTCTCTAGCTGCTGGGGACCTAGGTGTGAGGGACACATCATGTCATCAGGGTAGACTTACAAAGACCCAGGCAATTACCACGGATGTTGAAAAACTTGACAAGAAATGTATGCCCAGGAGACTCTAATACCTAATTCCTGTGGGGATGGGAAGGCTTCCTGGGGTGGGGATTGGGGGGCTCTGAACTAAGTCCTGATGGACAAAGGGTGAGTAGACCTTAGTGCATGGTGTGTCTTGCAAGCTACAAGCTATGGGACATGGTGTGTCTAAGCGGATGGGCGTCTGCGTGTTGTGGGTAGAGGCTGGGTGGGGGGAGGAGATGCAACTGAGAAGTGGTCAGAGCAGGGTACGCTTAGTGCTTTGAAATCTCTGAGGAGCCAGTGAAGGAGGGGTGGGTGCTGGGTCCAGATCTGTGTTCCATAAGGGTTGCTCTCACTGAAGCGTGGAGGCTGGGCTGAGGGGAGACTTGTCTCAGTAACTCAGGCAAGAAGATACGAGGGCCTCATATGAGTCACGGCTTGTATTGGCTCCATATTTAGAAATACAGGATTGCTGGTGACTCCAGGAGGCACTCAGAGGGAGGGGCGTTGTGAGCTACAGCCTGTGGCTTGGTTGGTTACATTGCAGTGTAGCCATAGCGCTCATGGTTCTTAGTTTATGGGTCTCAGAAGCCAACCTCTGCTGATTCAAGCAGAAGAGAGTTTGATGGGAAGAAAGGACGCCAGGTGAAAAGGGAATCAGTAGGAAGGAGGATGACCAAGCTGGAAGATAAGCAGTCTGGAGCAACACCCGCGATCACACAGAAGAAGGGCTCTGGAGACCTTTTTCTGCTCCTGTGGCTAGTGAACCCTGGGTGTCATCACTACCACCTCTGTGCCACAAACTTGAACCTGCAGCAGAGAGGGAGAAAAAGAACTCTACCTACCGTTCCTGCTTCTAGCACCTGAGTTGACAAAGCCCAGGGTGCACACGGGGTTGCGGGGATCTGGGTCTGGAGGTGGGCTGTGCCCTGGCTGCAAAGGCTGCTGGGAACTCTCGTTTCTGTCATCGTCAATGTCTACGCTAGGAGGTGGGCACTAAAGACCATGAAGGCTCCTAAAGTGGGGAACTCTCCAAATAAAAAGGGGGGCGTCAGATATTGCATGGCCCAATAAAATGGTTGATTTTACAATCGTAGCTGTAGCTGAGGACTGAGAGGCTGGGGCGGGGGCGGGGGCGGGGCGCTGGTGATTAACGGTATTCTCTAACAGGCGTGGAGCGATTATGTCTGTGCTAAGCGATTTGAATGCAGTGTCTCAGGTGTTCCTCCTGCCAAATCCCCTGGCTCTTAACTCACGCTATTCCCATTTTACAAAAGAGGCAAGGATCTGACAGACGTGTCCCTGGCACACACCTAGTAGGTGGCCAAGTTGAGAGGTTTAGCCTGGGCAGCCTCTCTTCAGAGACTGTGGTCTGACTTCCACCGATGAAGGGTCTATGAGAAACTCTGGTTTATTTAAATTAGACTGTTGTAACCAGCTGTCCTAGGCCTCACCATTCGCGGGCTCAAATTATGTCGCATTCATTGTTAACAAGAACTCCAGTGTTTCACAAGCCCCTTATGAGGGTATTTCCAGGAGTCTCCCAGAACGGCTAATGTGGGCTTATGAGTCTGACCAGGTTTTGGGTGGCAACTGTGTTGTCACCACCCTGCTGAGCCCCGGCCTGCTGTGGGGGCTGGTGGCTCTGCTGAGAAACTCCGGTGCTCCCGGCTGGGCTCCTGGCGAGCGGGCTCTCTCCTGCAGCCCCTCTTGGTAGCCCTGGGGACGTCCCCCGACCCTGCTCCTCTCCCAGACTGAGCTGCCTGCTGGGATACAGTCCCCACCGTCAGCCACAACTGCCCAGCAGGGCCAAGATTGCCAGGACCAGACTTTCAGGAGCGGGTCTGAGCCGCTCACTGTAGCCACTGATGCTCTCAGCAATGCTTCGTGAGGACCATCTGCACTGGGCTCCACTCTGTGACAGAGGACATGCAGCAGGGCTACACAGGTCCCCAACAGCCTCAGATTTCAGTGGGAGGCAAGCTTTGTTACTCCTACAAGCCACATCCATTTCTGCCTGGGGCCCATACAGGTAGTCTGTGTAGCTATATCAGGACATCCTTCAGGCTAGGGGTGAGTTGGAGGGGTCGTGTGATGGTGTAAATTAGCGGGGAGAGGAGCAGGAAACAGCTGGTAAACTCCTCCCTCACCTACTCTGCTTTAAGGACCCTGCCCTCCTTTTTTGATACCTGACTCAAATGATTCTCCTCTTATCCCCAGCCTCACATTCATTAATTCATTCAGTCAACAACAAATAGTCACTGTGGATGGATTATCTCTATAATAATAACATATATGTAATGGTGATATCTATCTGTCTTGGTTTGTGTCTCCCTCCCTGCAAGCAGAGTTGAGACAAGGACTTGGGTGCCGGTTGTTCGTTTAGAGAGTGACCCCAGGAAGCTGGAGTAAGGGGGCAGGAAGATGAGTAGGGAAGGAGGGAAGCATCAACATACGGGTGCATGATTGAGGTCACTGATGAGACAGTGGGACCCCAGTTGTGCTGGGACCGCTGAGAAGTGTGCAGAGCTCTCTAGGATTGTCCTCCTGAAGGATGGGGGCATGAGCACTTATCCATGGCAACCAGGGCCCCTTGGTGGAGCGTTGCCTGGACTGAGGGCTGGGCACAGGGTGTTACCTGCTCTGCCCATACGAGGCCTGAACTGGCTTCTGCAACTTCAGTTGGTCCCTGAGAGAGTAAGGTATGTGCCCCATCCAAGCAGGGAGCTCCTCATCACAGCTGGCCTGAAATCAGGAGCAAGACGAGGGGCCATGATGAAAATGTACGCTGCACTTCCTCCTGAGGTCCTTCTAGTTAGGTGAATTAATTTATGTAAAATGCCCAGAACAGTGTCTGATCCCAGTCAGGCTATGCGTGTGTTTGCTCTTATTATTTATAGAATTGCAGTGTGCCTGGCACTTTTTTAAGCTCTGTGGATACACCCTCATGGAACTTGTTTCAGTTAAAAAAAAAAAAAAAGCCTTATTTACGTGTCAAAACTCTGATTGCTGATACTGTTCAGGTCCTTTTTCCAGGCGGTTCTTGGCTTTCATGTAAATGGGTCATTTGGGACAGACAGGTGATATGGCTCCGTCTGCCTGTCGGCCTTGTCTGTGTCTCTGTTTCATCTCAATTCTATTGTGGAGGCCACAGCCTTGTGTGCCCTGCTGTTCAGGAGCTGAACGAGGATCTGAGAGCTAAGGTCTGAATCCTGGATGTGAAATAGTCAGCCCCAAATTGTCCGCCTTCTGAATTACGTACCCTGCCTGGAAGAGAAAACAGCTGGAGACCAAAGTCACTCAGTTTTTTTAATAATTGATGGGTAAGAATTTGCAGTATGTGCAAAAACATACCTTCTAGATAGGCCTCGAAGAGTATTTTGAGCAGAAGAAATCACTCTCCCGTCCCCTGAGGCCCCGCCTGCCCTCCCTAATCTGATGACCTCATCCTTTCATGTGGGGCTGGACCGGATCACGTGTGACCTGGCAGTGAATGCATCTTTTCACTGGAGCCTTCTGGAGGCAAGTTCAGCCTAGCCAGTTCTTATCCATCCAAGACAGCTGACCTGCCACCAGTGCCGAGTCCAGTCCCACATAGGAATGTCCAGTCCTTCTACCCCTTCCTTGTTTCTCACTTGAGTCTTGACTACATTGTCCCCATACTTATCCCTAAGACGTGACATTTGACATGGCTCTTTCAAGACTGCCTTGGCCACCTTTGCTGGCTGACTCCTTGGATTCCAGAACCATCTGGTGGCACAGGAGACCCAATTCCCCTCATCACTATGGTAACATGTTCCCAGGCACTGAGGGGCTGGGGCCTTCTCTAGCCTCATCGGGGCTCTCAGAAATGGCAACTGGTAAGGTCTCGCCCAGGGTGGGAGCCAGAATTCACTTAATTTTTGAAATGTTAATATATTCAGGTGAAAACCTATCTCTATTGGCCCATAATCCTTCATCCAGAATCTCAAGATCCAAAAAGCTCTGAAAACTAAAAGTTAGCTATAATCTAAATGGCAGCAAAATCAGACCTGGTTTATCTCGTTTGCCAGAAATCGCTTACCTGCACTAAGGGAAGGCTATTTATAGCATTAATTGATCTCACTTGGTGTGAGTATGCATCCACGATACTGCAAAAATATTAATGCCATTGGTTATAAGATGTCCTAGAGCCTACTGGGGGTGTTACATAAAATGTGGTATGTGCACCAAATTACCTTTCTAAAGTACATTCTAAATTCTGAGGCACACTTGGCCCTAAGAGTTTGGGAGGAGGGATGCAGGCTTAGTATCAGGATTGTCCCAGGGAGGCTTATGATCTGGGAGTGGCCTTTACACTCCAAAGCGTAGGACGAAGGGAACCAGGGGTAACTGCAGGCTGAGTTAAATGTCACCAGACTCTTTGGTATCATCTCAGTGTTAGGCCTTCTTAAGGACAGTCATACTGACACCCCTCCATTAAAAAAAAAAGAATAAAAACTTTGCTTCCTGTCATTCACACCCATTAACGCAGCATCCCCTTCAATAGCTAAAACCCCCTCAGAAAGATCAGGAGTTATGTAGATAATATTTCATGGTCTTTGTTTTAACTTGTCCCCTTTTTCCCTTCTTTCCTTTGTCTCAGCCCTAAACTTTTCCACCTCCTTTTGTTTTTGTCTGTAAGAGAGCAGCTCCCCTAAAGTATGCGACAATAGGGCTCCTTAGGTAATTGAAGGGAAGTCTGCAGCCTGAACTACAAGTGAGAGGTCAGCTTGTTTTGCTACTAGTTCTGCCTCTACTGGGAGTGTGATTCTGAGGAAAAGAAGGAAAAGGAGCCATCGCATGTGGAGGGTCTTCTAGGTGCTGGACACTTGAACGTGGATTGAGCACAGAGGATGCCTGAGACACAAACTCAGTGTCTCCCCTGAGAGTTTTCTAGGTGACCCATGCCTGGGCTACAAGGGGAAATAGGTTACAGGTTTAACCTGAAGTCTTAGCTTGTGTTCTTTTAGAAGCAGACCCTGAGATGAGGATTCTGAGAGGTGAGGGGAACAGTAGTTGAAAGATAAAGTGAGCCAGGGGTGCCTAGAACTTAATCCTGTGGAGAAACAGAGAATACACACCTCAGAGCTATGCCCCACCCCCTGCAGGGGTGAGGGAGCTGGGTACTTACACACCATCTCCTGAGACTATGGGTTGAGGGCAGCGGGGGGGCTGGGATGATAATGCCCTGACATTTCTGACCTGCTTCCGGGAGGCACAGTGGTCTTCCCAGATTCCGGATTAAGGCCATAGACACAGAGAAACAGACATGGGATTTAAAGGTGGTTGTCACAAACCGACACAATAAGGTCCCAGAAATACTGGCAGGGCACTGTCAGCATCTGCTGTGATCCTTTTCACTAAAAATTCAAAGGAAATTTTGCACTACTTTATCAGATTTACAGAAGAAGGAAAAGAAAGTTATGTCCCTCTTTTCGGTCGGTTGTGCCCCCATTTCAGTGAGAGAGCCAGCAGAGCTGGAGGAGCAGTAATGAGCTTGGTGGTGGGGTCATTTGTGCCTAGTGATTGGTTTAGTAAAGGGGATGTGATCCACTCCTGACCAATGAGACATAATGAAAAGCCTGTGTGTGTGTGTGTGTGTGTGTGTGTGTGTGTGTGTGTGTGTGTGGTTGAAGGGAGGAATGTGGGGGAGGGTTGATGCTCTCCTAAGAAGGAGATTCAGAGAGAGAGAGATAGCACCCCTTCTTCCTGTGGACTTTGCCATGAGCACCTGGTACTGATGTGTCATCCTGCTATCTTCCCTAGGATGGGCCATCAAGGATGGCTAAGTGGTCAGATAGAAGGTGCCTGAGTCTCTAAGGAGAGTGAAAGCTGATCTGTATTTACCTTGAGATTATATTGCCTCTAGGCTTGCTTATTGTTGAAGCCAAGTGTGAGTTGGAGCCCTCTGTTTTCCGTACTCAAAACACACTAACTGATATAGTTGAGGGTCATGTCCTTGAAAAAAGAGCACTTATTAAGAAATAAAAGAAGGGCATGCAATGGGCAAAGGGGGGCTAAGTACTTTTGATGAATTTGTAAGATACACACCTGTACTCCACCTGGAACATCCCCGAGCATCTGTATTCGTTAACTGCCAACGAGTTTGTATCAGGCACCTGCCACATGGGCAGACAGAGACAGATCTTTCTGGGAGTAAAAATTCATATAAAGCATCCTTGTCTTCAAGCATCATAAAATTTAGTTGGTGGAAACAAGTCTAGAAATAAAACAAAATGAATGGTTTGGAGAAGGATACATTCAGTGTGTGCCAGAGTAGGCAAAAGCTTCATGGAGATAGGAGCTAAGCTGGAGTTCAATCGGGGGAAGGGGGCATTGAGAGACACATGCTCATATTATACCACCAGAAAGTAGCAGAGCTGAGGTTCAAACTCAGGATATCTGATTTCTTCTAATACCTGAGCATGTAACTACTACACTGGGAAGTTTTCAGGCTCCCAAGATGGATACGTAAGCCTGGGATGCTTACTTATTAATTTGAAATGAGAAATAGAGCTAGCCAACATTATAATCCAAAGTTTGAGAAGCCAAGTTACACTCAGAAGGTCCCCGAGGGAGCCTGGGGCAGATCAATAGACAGTATACCCCTGACACCTGGATAGGGTCACGTCCCTGGCTACTGATAAGAGAATGGCCAAGTCTTGGGGCTTCTGTTTCAATGCCAAGCTGTATTTTTTTTTTTTTTAATGCCTACAGCACCTGGTCTTCCAAGGTGGTCTCCCATCCAAGTACTAACCAGGCCCAACCCTGCTTAGCTTCCGAGATCAGATGAAATCGGGTGTGTTCAGGGTGGCATGGCCGTACACCAAGCCGGTTTTATATTGTCCTTCAACCAGGGTCAAACTCAACTGGCCAGGATTCTAGGTATTAATTATATTTCTATTCAATGGTGGACTAGTAAATGTTTAACAAATGGTTGTCCAAGGGAGAAAAATAAAGCTTAATTTGAAGGATTTACACAATTCCATGTTGTAAATAATCCCACCAAGACCGATGTCGGGTGACCAGTGGTGAGTGCTGTGCAGGACAGCCCCCCAACCCCCCAGACAGGTGCGAGCAGGCTTCAGCACGCCACGGTCATCACATTGCATCCTGCCTCTCAGAGACGGTGTCTAGAACCCTGATGAAAATACGGACGATTCCCAGACTTCTCAGTAGCGCGTTTGTCAGTTTAGTCACAGCCATTGTATATGACCAGGTTTGTTTAATTCTTGGGAAATGCCTCATTTCCAAGTTCTTGGATAACACTTTATTTTACCCCCACATACCATCAACTACGGAGTTGTAAGGAGGCCGTGATCATGACTGGAAATCCAATATGGGCTCAAGAAATCCAAGATGGATTGCCTGTCCGTATTGCCTAAAGTCCGGAGTTCTGTGGAAAAAAACCTTGAAGAGTTGGGTATGGGGTCTGCGGTGGACTGAGTAACATCATGGGTAGCAACAGATAACGTTAGCACAGAAGAATCTTCTTGAACACCCCCTCGCCGTGCCTCACTTTACTGTATTGCCCAATGTAAAAAGACAGGGGGAAAAAGAATCACTGTTGCCTAGAAACAGCCCAGGATGCAGGGGGAGACCAGTCAATACGATTCTGAATCAGGGCAACAATAACCCACAAAAAAATCCATCATGAGGATTTATAGGAGAACCAAAGTATAGTTATAGTCTCACTAGCTGGTGGGGAAGTTCCATTAGCTCTGAATATTGGGTTATTTATGAGGAACTATCTGAGATATAGGTGTTTTTTTTTTTTTTCTGGGAAGAATAATCTACTCCGAGGCTATCAAAATCAATAGGCCACTTTGAAGGCTGACTCGAGCCATTATTAGGAATGTTTTAGTTGTGTTTGAGAATCAACAATTCAGCAGAAATAGTTCCATTTAGTAGTTCCCGTGGAGAGCCCTATCTGTCAATCTCACAATGAAGCCTCTTCATCCACCAGAAGCACCCGCATCCCCCAAGGGCTGTGGGGGGCCCAGAAGCTGAAATGAGCACAGAAGATTGAGGGTGGACTTTATAGGGTGGCCATCTGTCCCAGCCCACCTGGGACTGAGGGAATTCCTGGGATGCTGGACTTTTAGTGCTAAAACCAGAACAGTCCTGGGCAAACCGGGATGGTTGGTTGCCCTCGATCAGTGGTTCTCAGCTGGAGACAATTTTTCACCCCTCTTCAAGTAGGATTTCCAGGTAAAATATACAGTGTAACAGGATGCCCTGCTACATCTGAAGTTCGGATAAACAATGAATGACCATTTGTTATAAGTATGTCCCAACTACTATAATATAACGACTCTTTGCTGATCTGAAATCCAAATTTACCTCGGCGCTTTTTTGCTTTTTTGTTTTCTAAATCTGGTCACCCTACTCTGAGAGGACATTTGGCAACGATTGAAGAAATTTTTGGTGGTCACAACCACCATGTTTGTGTGTATGTGTGGTGGCGGGCAGTGCTATCAGCATCTAGTGAGTAGAAAGAAGCCAAGGATGCTGCTAAATGTCTCACAATGCAGACGTCAGCCCCCCACGACAGAGAATCACCTGTCCTCACTTGTGAGTAGTGCAGAGGTGGAGACAAGCTGCCCTAGAGCTCACTTACAAACTGGATATCCATGTAACTCCATCCTCCTTGGAAGAACACTAAAGGATTGACTCGGGCTTCTCCGCTTCATGCACACACATGGAAAACATAATATGCGTTCCTGATATTTAAGGCTCTCGGTCAGACTAAATCAAACGGCCATTGGGATTTTAAGAAGTGTGCAGCAAAAGACAAGGTTCTCCCTCTCCAGCTTCCACACGAGGGGAGGGCAAGGCAGGGTGTGGCATAAAACAACAATGAGGATAAAAGTTCAGCCAGTGTGGTCTCCAGGATGCCTCCATGTCCCCAGACTTTTACGGTGACATTTCCTTACACTCCTGAAGCTTGTTCTTGGCTTCAAAAAAAAGAGAGAGGTTCAGAATGTCTTCATTGTTTTTCATACACCGGTACTGGCTGAGCCTGGAGTTTTCCTGAAGGAAACCGTAGCAGCAGGAATTTTGTGTAATGCTGTAATAAGGGGGCTTTATCCTTTCAAAAAGACATCCTTTCTCCTTGTTGCCAGCTCTCCCACAGCCTTGTGAAAAATGCAGCTCAGAAGTTACTGAGGCATTTTTATGTTTTTCCTGTTTCGCTGCAGTTCACGTCAAGCGACAGAAGGCAATTATTCTGCGGCACACTCAGGCGCGCTCACTTGAACGAGTGGATGAGCGAATCGATGAATCAACGTGTCCGTCTGTGCCCACTGCTCTATTGTGTAAAAAATGCAATGTAAAAAGTGGCATCTGCCTAAAAAAAAAAAAAGAAATCGGTGTGTTTGACCGCTCTAGGCAGCTCGTGTAGGTGAAATTCATGTTTAATGGGTACAGAGTTCAGCTGGGGAAGATAAAAAGTTTCTGAAAATGGATGGTGGTGAGGGCCACATGACAAGGTGATTGTACCGAGTGCAGCGGAATTGTACCCTTACAATGTACAGTTGATTAAAATGGTAAATTTTGTGTTATGTGTATTTAATCACAATTTTTTTATAAAAGGAATTAGTGGGATGGTATTCACCTAGGCATATAGTAAGTGTTCAGTAAATGGTGGCTGATTGTTTACCTAAGGTCGATCTTGGTTTAACTGTTTACATATTTTCTCCCCAATAAGCTTGGCAATTGTGTCATCATCCTGTATCCTTATTTTTAAAGTACAGTGGACATTGTTTGCGTCATCTGCTCTCTATTCTTAACTCCAGCGATCGCTTTGAAGATAAGAATGTATTTTCTGTTTGAAAGTTTCTCATACCCTTCCAAAGCCAGATCCTGTTAAGTGTTGATTTTCTCCAAATACAGACCTGGTACCTGGGGACTCTTCTCTTTTTCCAGAGTATGGGGAAGGTAATATGCCACTCCAGTTTGAATTTTGTGTGGAGCACCAGCCTTTAGACTCAGAATCGATTATCAGCTGACAGTCCAGAGTGGAAACGCTGACAGGGCAGCCCCCCGAGCCACACTGCACTGGGGTTGAATCTTAGCTCCGCCGCTAACTAGCTGTGACCTCGATGACATTACTTAACCCCTCCGGGTCATCCCTTCTTCGTCTGTCATGTGAGAATTAAAAGGGGAAATGAGGTTGCCTGGCCCAAAGATAGCGCCCAATCAACGTTAGCTGTTATTCACATCCTCACAGGCCTGTTCCATAGAGATGGCCCTCAAAGGAAGCATTTAACTCTTACTTTCCAGCAATTCTTTCTCTCCATTTCATTTTTTTTTTTGCCTCCCGGGAAGCAGGCAGACCTGGCAAGTCTCTCTCCCATTTAACACAGGGGGAAATGGAGGTTTGGGAACATAGGATATGTGTCCCAAGTCCCTACGGTAACTCAGTGCAGAGCTGGTGCTCTTGCTGTCCAGGACGTAGCCGCTTTCCATTTCGGGGTTTTCAAAGGACAGAGGAGGTTTCATGGGGACAGTGAGCTCAGTTTTCTCTTTCAAAATGACTCTAGGTCTCTTTGCAAAGTGTTTCACATCAAATAGTAAGGCAGAAAGGATGGTTGCTGAAGCCCTCACCTCCAGCACACACACACACACACACACACACACACACACACACACACACACACACACATACACACACACACACACACACACACACACAGCTGTGAGATGAGTGACAATGACCCAAAACTGGAAGAGAAGCTGTTTTTGGTGATTTGCAAGGTTCTCTCAGGAGTTGGTGGTGGAATCTGCGTGTTTGTGTGTGTGTGTGTGTGTGTGTGTGTGTGTGTGTGTGTGTGTGTGTGTATTGGGGGCAGCATCTGTTTTAGAGAGAACACCATGACAGCCAACTACACAGAATTTGAGATAATTTCTGCTCAACTCCTAACTGTCACCCCTCGTGTCACTGCTCGATAGCTACCTGAAAAAGCAGACTTTTCTAAGCCTGAACGTTACCATGTCAGTCTCTCTCCAACAGCAACCTTCACTGGCCACTTGTCACCTTCGGAGTGCAGCTCAGGCCGGAAGCCAGCACGAGGGCCTGCAGCTGTGCCCACTGCCTACCAGCAGGCCAGAGGCAGCCCTCCCCCAGCAGGATGGCCAGTCCCTCCCGGTAGTCAAAGCGGCTTATCCTTGCCCGAGGCCTTCCCATCCTTGGATGCCCTCTTCCTCACCTTCTCCCTGGTCTGCTCCCCTTGAAGAAGCTCCAGCAGTCTTGCCCTCCAGCATCCTTCCTTTGTCCTTTGTTTTTAAGGCTCATCTTCTCATTCTCCATTTTAATGGTTTGCTCACTTTCATTTCTCCTGGACTAGCCCAGGCACTGGAGGGCTGAGTCTTGTGCACCCAGTCAGAGGACTTACAACCAGACCAATCTGGGATGTTTAGCTTGGGAAAAAGTTGGAAGAGGTGGTCAAGGTGTCTTCAAATGCCTGGAAAGAGCCTCGTAAAAGGGAGACGTGTTCTCTCTACTCCAGATTCTGGCTCTGATGAGAACCCTGTACAGGAATAATGAGTGATTCCACCAACCTATTAGCTTCTTGAGGCTGGGATTGGATTTTATTCAACTTGCCATCTGCAGTAACTGTCATGGCGGCTGTCACAAAGCAGAGACTTGTGGAAGGCATTTGTGGCTTCCTCCCCAGCATCCATTCTCCTAATCTCCTGCCAAAGGTGTCCTCACTTTTCTTTAGAAAATTTACCCTTCCATTATTTCAAATTTTTTGTTTGCAGAGGGATAGACAATACCTACTCCCACCCCCATTTTTATATCACATACTTTTGGCTGCAGTGATTGGTTCAGAGATGGGTACATGAATCAATTTAAAAATTCTTTTATTAAGGTATAATTACATATGCCATTATATCAGTTTCATTATTTGATATATATTTATATGCATTGCTGAATGATCACCAGAGTAAGTCTAGTTAACATCTAGCACATGACTCATTTGGAGCCAATAAGAGTGAATCTTAAGACATTGAGGAAGCTAACAAATAGTTGCCTCCAGATCCTCCTGGAAGATGTGATGAGAGGACTGGAGCTGTAACAGCCATTTTGCTAACACGAAGGCTGACCCAAGAGCTGCCACGAATGCTTAAGGATGAGTAAGACAACAATGAGGCAGGCGAATTAGAATGGGAGCAGCACCCGGTCCTTTGGGGCATATGCCTTAGATCAATTTGATGGGGGTTTCTGTCACTTGCAGTATTATGTCATAACTGAATCTGAGCTCAGCACAGGTTTGTCGATGGGTGAATGGTATAAAAAGGAAGTAGATTTCAGGAAAGTGTAAAAAGGGCTTATTAAAACTGAGAGCTCTGAAATATAGAAGAGAATACCCCCCTGAGGAAATACGTTTCATATTTTCTAGAGTATAAGCACCTGCTATATCAGCATTCTGTCAGGGCTGCTGACGGAGGAGTTCCTGTGAGAAGAGATGGATTCACATGAATGTGGAAACAGAACCTTTTAACATTCTATCAGTGTGTATGCTCACCAAGAGCCCACAGTGGACAGAAAACTGAGAAGGGTTTATTTAAAGAGGATCTGTGACTTGAAGGTGGTCTCCTATACAGTTATGGCTGGAGAACTGACTTGGCGCCTCGCTGTTCTCTGTTAAGCTATACACGCTTGGGGTGTTCCAGGCTTGGGGAGGTAAGAGAGGAGTTCTGAGTGTGACACAAGAGAATGACAGGGTGGCATCAGAAGTGGGTGGTAAGAACCCACGGTCAAACAGGACTATGTGACAAGCAGCTGGCCACCAGGGACACGACCCACATTAAGGTTTGACTGACTCTTTGCCTGCTGACACGGTGTGCCGTAGGCCACAGAAGACTTATGTTCTCACTTTGTCACATACGTCAAAAGGAGGGTTTGCACGTGAAAATGCATGTGAAAGAGTAGCCATTTGACAATATTCATTACTGGTTGATTTTTTTCTTTTCAACTGGTGTCAGAGTTTATAAATTGAGGTGGAAACAGTTGGTTCTTTAAAAGAATTTTTTTTTTTTATTTTGCAACCTGCTATATACCCATGCATGAAGCTAAGCCTAGAGCCAAGGCTTTGGACTCCTGGTTCTGTTGGGTCCACATTCCAGTCCTGGCTCTGTGTAGTTATGGACAACATATGTACCTCTTAGTATCACTTCTCTCATCCATAAAATGAGACTTATGACACCCACCTCACAGAACCACTGCAAAGATAAAACATGGCAATTATGCAAAAATCTTGGCATACCCTAAGAGCTCAAATAGTGAGAGACATAACATGTATCTTGAGGGTCTCCCTCATCCTTAAGAGGATGAAATATTCATTCGAAGCCTCATTCCGTGGATTATAGAAGGCCAAAGTCTTTCTCAAATTCCCTGAGGTCTTCTATTTTTTCCAGTCAAGGAGAGGACAGCAAGATAGGGGGCCGAGGTCAAACAGGGAACGTATATGGGTAAATGTGACAAGAGGGAATGGTGTGGACTATGGCAAAGTGCAGAGGGTAGGTCCAGCCAATGAGAGCAGCTGCTCTTGGTTCCAGTCAATGATTGCCAGGCAGTGGGGGTTAAAGGATGCCAGTGTTTTTAAGAAAAGACAGGAAGTCAGATTTTTTTTCTCTCAAGTCTCTAGATTTTTCAAAGTCTTCAAGGAACTTAAAGAAATTAAAACTTGATAAACCTAATAATAGAGAAGCCAGGGCTGACTTTGGCATACACCACTGGTTTGCTGCATTTGCTTTGAAGTCTAGAAGTCTAGCTCCTGGCCCTGCTCTCTGCCCAGAGTCTTCATCCATCCTCTTGAATGCTGCAAGGCAGGGACAAATACATCTATGCACAGACAGCTGAAGGCATGAGAACAGTCAGGAAGAGCAAAGGTTTTGAAACTCCCTCCCCGTCCATGTAGATATTCTGTCTGGAAAGTCAACCTGCTTCAACTCAATCACATTTCCTAAATATTATCACAGTTCAAGCCCGAAGCTAGGCCTTGGGACCTTTTTTTCCATGCCCACTGTGCGCTTGGCAGAGTTCGATGTTTTAAATACTATGTCTCGCAACAACGTTTTGGGGGAGAGATGATCCTCTTCATCCTAGCTGTGCAGAAATAAAGGCTCAAGGAAGGAGAAGCCACTCGCCTAAGGCCCCTTGCTAGTCGGTGCCGCAGACGAGTGAGGTGTGAACTGGCAGCGAACGGGAGAGCATCTGAGAGCATCGCAGCGGAGGTGAGTGAAGGGGCTGTGGAGAAGAGCGAGGGGAAGGGCCCTCCCAGGGATTCTCAGGTTCAGCGAGCGTAGGTCAACCCGGGAGGCTTGTTGGACTGCAGGTCTTGAGTCAGCAGTTCTGGGGAAGGGCCAAGACTCTGCATTCCTAAGAAGTGCCCAGGTGGTGCCCAGGTTGCTACTCTGTCTGCTGCACTTTGAGAAGCAAAGCTCTGTCCCAGGATTGCAGACGGGGCCCTCTCGGGTTTTTGAGGAGAGCCTCTCGATGGGCATCTTGATGAGGCAAGGGTGCGGCTGGGCAGTGTGAATGCATCACTGTTCCTGGCCAAGCGACCCTCCCCCTACTATCCCGTGAGGTCAGGAGAGCGGGACCTGGACACAAACAGCCCTGTTATGAGCATGTGGGTGTGGGGTACCCGTTAGAGTCTTGCTGTGACACAGGATAAGGAAGGCGTGCCTCTGTGCCAACGACACAAGGTGGTTTATTGTTGGAGATACTAAAAAGAAGTACCTCCAACTAGTGGTGCCCTACCTTGATCTCCTTCACCAAGGCAGTGCCCATCTTTGCCTTCTCTGAATACCAGCTCCAAGGTACCCACAACTACCTCATTCCTCAGAGAATTGCCCTTAGCTGAGTGCAAGCTGCCTCTCCCAGAAGGCTCACTGTTCCCGCTCCCTTTCCCTCTACTTAGGGAGAGCCTGTAAATGACAATTGATGGACACAAGTACAAAAGCCCATTGCCTTTGGCCTCCAGGAGGGGACAAGACTGTGGTGCCATTCACGCTTTAGAGCTCCCCATGGCATAAAGCAGAAGCTGGGACCACTTCTTTGTTTACTAGAATCTCCTGTCCCCATTTTTCTCGTTCCCTTTCTCCTGAGGGCATTCCCCTCATTAAGCCACATGTACCTGAATCCCTGCCTCAGGCTCTGCCTACAGGGAACCTCACCCAAGGCAGAAGTTCACACAGGTGCACCCTACTGGGCACCAGGTGCTCTTTGAGTCCTCCCAAAGGCAGCGTGAGATGGGTGGTGTTATCCCAGTCTCACACACGAGCAGACTGAGGCTCAGAGAGGCGAATTCACTGGCTCAGTGCATGCAGCTGATGAGCAGTGGGACCATGATAGGCATCTAGGTGTGTGCCCATGTGCCTTTTGTTTGGCCCCACTGCCGGTCTTCTGTCTACTTGCTTTTGCCTCTCACATGGTGCGAAGGCAAAGACACCAAGGTTCACCTGAGGCCTGGGTCAGAGTAAGGGATGGTGGGAGCCTTGGGAGGTAGGCTTCTCTACAGCCCTGTCCTAGGGCTATCCATACAGGTAAAGTTGTGTGGGCTCCAAGAAGGCCTAAGGGAGTTGGGAGAGGAAGTGGTGAGGAAACTATGACTGTCCCCAAACCATTCCTGCACTCAGAGCTGATTCCCTTTAAAAATGTATTATTTTAACTTTTATCCAGATTCTTTTATCTAAATTACATTTTCTTCCCTCTAGTTCATCTCTAGGCATATCCTTGCCAGGGGAGACCATACCTAGGTTTGGGTCCACATTTTAAAGGGAGCCAGACTACTTGGATGGAACGAGACAAAGAGAGACAGTGCACAGACACCATCTGCTGATGTGCAGCTGCTCACGGTTGCCCACAACTTTGAGGCTGCTGTCCAATTTGATCCTCGGTTATCATTATACACACTTTACAATTGGTCTCTTTATGGGTCTGCCAAGTTCAGGATTCCGAATTTCAGGCAGGGAAGGGGGCTTAAGCTGTAGCAGGAGGGAGGTCAGCGCAGTAAACAGTGGTAGAAACACAGCCCTCGGCTGCTTCACGTGAAAAGAGATAAAGACATTAGCCCAGGGAGAATGGCAGAGGGGAGAGATGAGTGAGTAGGGGAGCCTGCGTCCCAGGGCCAGGCTTCCAGAAGCAGGATGTCGGCAGGGCTGATGCAAGTTTCCCAGCTGAGATTTCACCCATAAAGGTCCATGCCAGGGACCCCACTCTTTATTTAGAGGCGCTGTCTAATCAGAGGTTTCTCCAGTGGATCCCACCAAACTCGGAGCTCCGGCCTTGGGACCACCTTATTTACAGTTGTTCACTCTCACCTGCCCTGTGACATCCTGCCCTGGGAGACGGCCTTTCCCAGATGCCGAACAGTGATGCAAATTGTTACCTTAGGACTCGCCTGGTAGTCTTTCATTTTTATGTCTTATCAGTGGGGAAATGCTGAGAGATTTCCAGGACAAGACATGTAGGCATTTGGGAAGAGAGAGAGAGAGAGAATTTGGAACTTTGGGGAAGCAGGTTCTTGGATGCATCATCATGGGAGGTACGTGTGAGCTGTTACCTTGGGACCCTAGTGGTGGGTCTTTAAGGACAGCCAGATTCCCCTATCTCTAGCTTCCACCTTATAAACTTGATCTTCAGCAAAAGAAACCCTGGTGAGCATGGTCCTGTTGGAGCAATGAGTATGTGCTACTTCTTCCAAACTCACCATCGTCACCAGAAATGTGCTCTCACGCCCTCATGAGAACCCCGAGGGTTTATACGTTTTCCCTGGCCTAGTTGGAACTGACTCTCTGAAGGCAGAAGAGGTTAAGGATGTTTCAAGCTTCCAGCAATTAGAGTAACCTTGCAGAACCTCCTGACATCAAGAGGATTTCCATTGAATTTTATCTGATACTCACATGATCGAATGCATTTGAGCACCTCAGCTCTAAGGGGCGCCTGGTTCTCCGGGAGAGCATCTCCTGATTTGGGACTCAGAGAAGACAGTGTGATGCTCGAGACCCAGACCCTGCCAGAAAAATATAATCAGGACATGAAAGAGTCTCAGAATTTGACCCTGACGCTCTTATTTTAAAAACACATCTCGAAGGCAGGCTTTAGGTAGAGAGAGGTCACACACAGAACTTCAGTCACAGGAAGCCCTGAAGGAGACAGCAGGCCCCTTCCACTCCTGCCAGCAGTGCATTCTGGGGGCAGGAAGAAAGGCTGGAGAGCCTGGTGGTCGCCAACAGCAGAGGATCTCAGAGTGTGGTCTTAGGACCAGCTGCATCAGCATCTTCTGGGAACTTGTTAGACGTGCATCTTTCCAGCCTCCACCCAGAATTGCTGACTCGAAGATTCCGGGGGCGGGGCCCCACAATCTGCTTTTCTATTTCCGTGGGAGACTGCGATGTGTCTTCTTGTGTTTGAGAACCACGATTCTGCAGCAAACGAGAGAGCTGGATCTGACCTACAGGTGCATGTTTGTGGACTAGTAGTAATTGAAATTTTCTGAACTGGTTTCCAATGTTTCAAAATATATATATATATATATATGTGTGTGTGTATATATATATATATATATATATATATATATATATATATATACACACATATGTGTGTGTATATATATATATATATATATATATATATATATATATATATATATCCACATTTCTGGCTTTTCTTGGAAAAAAAAAAAGGAAGCACTAGCCACAGGGGAGTCGCATACCTGCTTGGCAATAATGATCTGGAGCTGAGGAGAGGCTGCTGCTCTTAGAAAGGGCACAAGCCCTCCTGGGAAATACAGCTCCTTCATTACCTATTTCAAGGGCCCATTCACTCTTTTCCATCCGGAAGTAGTTGAGCCATTGACCCATGACCTATATAATGTCTAATGTCACCCGGAGCTGAATTTCAGTCATCCTGCATTTGCTGACCACTCACCTGGTAGGATGGAATTTCTGCCATGACCTTTTCCTCCCAGACTCTTATCATTCTCCCTCACCCATTTTCAACTCCTTCTGCTTTTTGCTAAGATGGGTTAAAAAAAAAAGAAAGAAAGACTTGGTTAGCGCAACACCCAGAGTACAGCCATGGGAGTCAGTTAGTACCAGAAAGAACGAGGTTTATTTGTTTAGCCTACACTATCCTCTGGTCTCACTCCTGTGAAAGCAAACTCACTGTCATGTTCAGAAAAGAGGGGACACTGTCCTTCTGTTATGCTTGGGCAGGCTTTTATCTATGGCTTGGGGGTCATCAGAGGTGGGCAAGCTCATTCAGCAGCTGGGGTGACCTGGTCCAGCTGACAGTCATTGCCCATCTTCTCTCTGTCAGACACTGGACTGGGCTCTAAGGACATATAAGGTGATGGGGATCCCCTCTCTCTTTTATTTTTGGAGAAGACTTGTAGGGCAGCAGATAAGGCTCAGTTGGCATTGTCAATCCCAAACACATAGTTCTAACCACCCCCTTGCTGGTGGCAGATACTCTAACCATTACGTCATTCCTATAGCCCCTTACTATGTCCCCTCTTACAAAAGTAAATATCCCTACATGGGGCATGACCCCATGCGGCTCTTAACTTTAGAGTGGAAGGGTCCACCACTGTGCCTTCTCCCATTAGGTCAATTGGTTATCAAGCAAGGGGCAGGTTCTGAGGAAGAAATAAAAATAAATATTTGGGAGCAAGAGGGGGTGTCAGAACAGATGTGAGTGGGAAGGGAGGGGATGCTGGCAAAATTCACTTGTCTTTTCTAAATCAGCTTGACTTGAGAGCCCAAGGCATTCTCAGCATACATCTCTGATGGCAACTGATGAACCATGTACCCGCTGGGGCCTCAGTCTCCAGGGAGACCCAATGGGGCTGGGTGCGAATCAACAGAGTGATAGTAACAATGCAGGATTTATCTGACGGGTACATGTTGCTGCTGACTACTTCCTGGAGCCTTCTCATTCGAGGATGCAGGGGTAAAAGAAGAAGACCCTGCAGGGCCAAGTTGAGCTGTTGGAGATGGGGAGTGTTACCAGGAGGCTGCATGAGGGTTCTTGGGTGAGAGGCTGAAGTAAGGGCTGAGGTCAGGGGAGGGGAAAGAGGAGTAAGGAGTGAGGAAGAAGACAGAGCAACTGAAGGCTTACTTACCACCACGAACGTGGCCAGCCACTACGGGATTTCTTTAAGTATTGCCTCTCTTGGTTTTAGCAGCTCTTGAATGATGCTTGCCTTCATTCTTTTGGGACAGCAGGGAGGGGGAGTCAGAATCAGGACATTTAGTCATTAAGTGTGAGTCTCTCCTTAACCTTGCAAAGTCTATGATTACATTCCCATGTGACCCAGATATCTGCTCACTTCAGTTTGTGCTTTGACATCTCAACAGAGATGGCTCTGCCCCTGTCCCCACTCTACTCCCCTCACCTAGATGTCTGTGATGTCCTGGGGCTGGGGTGCTTATGGTCACTTCTGAACTCTCATTCTCACCTCCACTTGCCTTCTGGAGCCACTTCCTCCCTCTGCTCTGTGCTGACCTCACTCCTTGTCCCTGAGCTTGGCCTCCCTCCCGTTCCACCCTGAACTCTGTTTTGTGTAAATAACAGACTTTGTTAAAACTTTGGGAGCACCAGGTGGTTTCTCCTCACAATCAACATAAAATGACTTTAGCTTTTCCTGATTCTAAAAACCCTTTCCTCACCTGACCAGCCCCGCACCTCCCGCCTCCATCTCTCACCTCTCTCTGCTCACCTGACTCTCTCGCATCTCCATACATTTCCCATACCTTTTCAGTGCAGAGCACATTAGCTACCAACACGTTTCACTGCTTGCAGACCATTTTCTGGGGGCCTTCCCTTCTCTACCCAGAGTGGCTCATCACAGTAGTTTCCTGAACAAATATGTAGAAAGGATTCTGGCATCATCCAAAATAACTTGTTTCATCCTGCTCCAAACATTTTACAGCTGAAGACTCTGAGGGTCCAAGGAGTTAAGCAACCTGGTCAGGACACAAATCTTCTGGGCCTCCTGGAAGACTTCTGAAGGGGGTCCTTGATCCCCAAGAAGCTGAGACTCAGGCAGGGGGGCTGGCCTCAGCTGGAGAGGGCTCTGTCCTGCTATTTATTCCCTCTTCAGGACCTGTGACTCCTCTCTTTCTAGGGATCCCTCTTTTAAGGCAAGGTCGTGGGGGAAAGGCTCTGATGCAGCCAGCAGTCTCCTCATTTGCTCTTTGGGGGCATGGCCATGGGAGTTGGGTACAACCGAAGCCCTGCGCTGTCTGTAAGCTCAGTGGCAGCCAGCCCAGCACACTTTCCTGTTTAACACACCGCTGGCTACATTGTACCTCATAGCTCAGAATCAATAAAGCCAAGGCAATTTCCTTAACATGCCATCAATAAGAGATTATGGAAGGGGGAGGGTTTTTCTTAGGAGCTAATGCCTTACTAAAGTTCAAATGAGGCAATATATAGTAAAATAAATTCAATCTCTATTTTCACTCCTTGCAATTTTGGTGGAGACTAAATGAAATGGAACCGTGTTGATCCTAACCCGTTCAATATATCTTCACTTTTTATGAACCAAGGTCATTTTTACCTTCATGGGCAAAGAGGCAAAATATAAAATACTTACCCATACTGAACAGAAATGCATTTGCAGGTTTTTGAAAGCCAGGTAGATGACTGATATATTATGTAATTCATTTCATGGCATCGCTGACTGTGTTTTATAGATAGTGTTTAACCTTGCCAATTCTGCTCTGAGATAATCCTCCTTCTGAGGATAAAAATCATATCTTTAACATAAAAGGAAAGGTTGGGGGGGGGGGAAGCTGCATAATGTGCTCTGTACAACAGATAACCAGAAGTTGCTTACACAGAAAGATGATCAGAGCAAGTTCGTGTGTTTTGCCCTATTAGCTAATCATCATGTTAATATTAATCAGAAATGAGGTGATAACACTTAAGTGGCAGTATGCTGAATGGCAAAGTGCATCCAGCGTCGTGTGGCAGAGTGGCATGTGGGCAATGGCATAGATCCTGGACCGATCCTGTGCTCTATTGCATACATGTTCTGTGACCTTGGGTAATTTACTTAACTTCTTTAAGCCTGAGTTCCCTCGTTTATGAAATGGGCATAGCAATAATCACTGTAGCAGATCATACTGGTTATTTATTCATCATCTATTTCCCTCTTCCTCCTTTTCAACAGAACCAGGATTTTTGTTCAGGTTTTCTCAACCTCTAATTCCATTGAGGGATCTTGGTTGATCTTAAGCACTAGTCCTCACCATCTGTTATTGGTCCAGAGAAAAGCATGTGATGCCAATGGCTCCAATCAGGTCGCAGGGAAGATACTTCGATTTTCTTCTGGTGGATATGAGCAAGGAAAAACATTGTCCCAAGGCTACCGGTTACCATCTTTCAGCTCCAGGGCATACTAGAATTGATGGGAAGCTTCAGTGAGGATGACCCTGGGGCTTTGATCACCTCATTGATTGGGCTGCTCCTATAACCACCCCTCTTCTGGTATCCAGGTATAAATATTATTTATTTTAAAATACTTTTCCTTTTCTTGTCAAAATTAAAATTCATTGTTAAAAACAAATTTATTTTTAGTGACATTTTGACCTGAGGCTTTCTGTTATAGGAAGTCCAAAGTATTCTAACTGACAAACTACCTTAGAGGAGTGTTGCAAGGATTAAGGTGGAAAAGGTCTATATACAGAGCTGTCCAATGGAAATTCCTATGATATTGGAAATGTTCTATATTCTTCATTGTCCAAAATAGTAGCCACTAGCCACATGGCTGTTGAGCATTCGAAATATGGTTTGAGCAGTTGAAGAACTGAATTTTTCATTTTATTTCATTTTAATTCATTAAAATCAGAAATTTAAATAGCTGCATGTGGCATAAAGCACAGACCTATAAAATCATCTAGCAGAGGGGTCAATGAATGTTGACTTCTCATTCTGTGCCCCCTCACATCCCCTCCACGCCTCTCTGGAAACTTATTTGGTCACCAGGTTCTAAACAGGTAGCAGTAAGAGCAGCAGGCATTAATTTTAAAAATAAAGAGACCAAAGGTGGAATGAGAGCTGGATTTGAGGGTCAGACCTGAAGAGATAGATGTGTTGCAAAAACAGTGTGTGAACTTTGTTCCTAGCTTAGTTACCCAGTGAACCAGGACCCTGTGTTGTTAGATGCTCCCCGCAAAGCTGGTTCTTGCTAGTGTGTGCCTGTGGGCAGGATTAGATGTTGGCATACAAATTAGTGCTAAGCTAGGGCTGCACCAGAACACCGCCAGACAACTTATCAACCCCGTGAGTATGATAAAGGTTTCCTGATGTCCTCGGTATTCTGAAGGCTGATGTCTAGGAAGCAAACAATCTTTAGTCGCTGTATTCCATGCTGTGACTGCCTCCTGGAAGATAATGTCACCTTATGGAATGGCCTTCAGAGGGAACCTTGGGCTACAGGAGCTGGGCTCCTTCACTGGGTGCCTGGAGCGAGCCTTGTTTCCTGAGAATCTTATTCATTATCTTTGCTGTTACTAAATCCCACTCTCCTTTATCTCTATTCCTATATGAACCCCCTTCTCCCTTCTACCTCCAAATTGCCCACTACCTGGAAGCTGTTTCATTGACAGAAAAGAAATATTTTCTTTTCTGGGTCTTTAGAATCCAGGCAGTAACATATTAATGTCCAGCACAGTAGTGGGTGGTGGGGGCGGAAACTTACTGAATCTTCCAACTCTACCGAGGCTGGAAGCATAGTATGTCCAAAGACTAGCTCAATCCTACAGGCTTATTAGGGAGAGGATGCTATTGTTGGTTCCCCAGCAGACAGGCAGGAATTATCTGTGTGTGTGTGTGTTTTTTTTTTTTTTGATGTTTACTTTTTAAAACTTTCATTTAATTGAGATGCAACATAAAATAAAGTACACAAATCTGAACTACACACAACTTGATGAATATTCTCATATATATGTCATGCAACCCAGTCTAGAACCAAGAAACCCAGGCCATATTGTCCCACAGAAGCAATCGCTTTTCTCATTTGTTTTACCATAGATTGGTTTTGCCTGTTCAAGAGCTTTGCCTTAATGAAATCCTACGGTTTCTCTTGCTCAACATTATGTTTGTGAGATGCATCTAGGATGTTGCTTGTAGAAATGTGTATTCTTTTCCATTCCTATAGTATTCCATTGTATTACCAGAATTTATTTATCCATTCTACTGTTGCTAGATATTTGAGTGATGTCCAGTTTGGGGCTATTATGAATAAAGCTACTACAAACATCCTTCTACATGTGTTTTGGTGGATATATGCATTCACTTTAGTTTGGTTTATCTCTAAGAGTAGAATTCCTGGGTTGAAGATTATGTATGGTCAGCTTTAGTAGATCTGTCAAAGTTTTCCAAAGTGATGATACAAATTTATACCCTCATTAGCAGTGTTTGAAAGTTTCAGTTTCTCCATATACTTATCAAAACTCAGCAACGTCAGTCCTTTTCATTTTAGTCATTCTTGTGTGTCTGATAACTCTGGTGGAAATGTATTACCAGATATTAAAGCTCAAAGTCAGAGATCAGCAATTGTGGCTCATGGGACAAATTCAGCCCACCGTCTGTTTTCGTAAATAAAGCTCTATTGAAACACAACCATGTTCATTCATTCATTTATGTATCGCCTATGGCTACTTTTGTACCCACACAGCCAAGTTGAATAGTTGCAACAGAAACTGTATAGCCCATAAAGCCCAAATAAAATAAAATAGCTAGCCGTTTATAAAAGAAATTTGTTCACCCTTGCTTAAAATAAGAGGGTCATGGAAACATGGTTTCAGTAATCATTGTAAAATTCTTGTTGCTTTCTTCTTGGTTTTATCTGCTGGTAGGGCAACAACAAGGCACAGCTGCCCACTTGGTGTCCTTTGGTACTCTTGTGCTGGGTGGTTCTGGAATGCTGGCATATTGGTTCCATTAGCCCTCAGGGTGGTTGTTTGGACGGGGCATGTGGTCTGGTCTTCTCTAGTTTTGAGCAGCCTCAATGGTTTGTCTCAGTGTGTTGTATAAATATTACAAATTTCTGTGTGCGCTATGCCTTGTAATAGGTTGAGACTGCCTCAGACAGGAGTCCATAGCAGCTGTCTTTATTTTCTCAAGCCTGTTCCCTAGCACCCTGCCAACTAGATTCTACCTGTCTCTGCTCGTGAAAGTCACAAATCCAGAGTGTTTGTTGTTCTCCAGTCTTCATTTTTCTTAGTCTCTCTGTGGCATTGTGTACTCTTTGCTGCCCTTTCTTTAAAACCCTTGCTGGCCTTGCCTGTGTAACAATTATAATACCGGTAAACATTCAAGGATATAAGATTTACATACAGCATCTTTGCTGTTGATCCCAACAGCTAAACGGAGTGGGTATTGTCATCCCAGATTTATATTTAAAGAAAGTTTCAGCAGGTCTCAGCTCTCAGCCACTCAATGGAAGAGCAGAGATTCAACCTTGGCATGTGGGACTTGGCCGTCAGTGCTCTCCAGAAGGTCAAGGCTACTTTCGACTGCATAATGCTATTGCTTTTTCTCTGACCTTGAGGATCTCTCCTTTGTTTTTAGTTTTCGCTTCTTTCACTATCCCCTAACTATTATTTCCCCGAAGGCTTAGGCCTTAACCTCATTTTGACCACATATTCTTTCCCTCAAGGTTTTTTGGCTCATGGTTTCAATTTTAATTTTGATCCTAAATGTGTATCAATATTGATTTTTTTTCTGAAGGTGCTTTGGTACCTCATTGAATCCTCAACATAACCCTGAAGGCCCATGCTGCATCTCATTTCACTGAAGCTGAGAGGAGTTCGTTGCCCTGACTGAAGGCCACTCAGCTGGAGGGTGATGAGACAAGGCAGCTCAACCCCAGCTCTGTTACGACCCCAAAGCCCATGAGTGTCCAGGGTACTCTCTCCCAGTTGTATTTCAGGTCAGGACCCCTAAACGCCTACAGGATATGTCTGCTTAAAAATTTCAAGACCTTGAACATACCATGTCTAAAAAAACCTCATCTTTTCCTCTTCCTAGTCTAGGCTGGTTCCGCCTTATAGATTCCCTATTTTAAGAAAGAAAGAAAATTGTACCTCTTGAGTACCTACATTAAAGTCTGTGAGCCACCTTGGATTCCTGATTCTCCATTCTGTACTTACAAGCTACCCAATCCCACTGGGCTATGACTTCTCCCACATACTCATGCTTCAGGTAATACTTTTTGTCTTCCCTGATACCATGCACAGCTAGCTAGATCACACAGCTCCTTCTCTGAGTCCCCAGCTCTCTTTGTCCGACCCTTCCTTGTGGAACTCATCAATGCCACTGTGGAATGTCACTATCCTGCTTTTATCTGCCTGCCTTTGTAGCCATCTGGGCTTGTACACACCAGGACAGGTACACCATTCAGCATCATCTTTCACGGTGGCCCTCAAACTTGCCGTAGCCTCAGAATCAACTACACACTTTTTTTTTTCAAGTGGATTCCTGACCCGAGTATCTGATTCAGTGAATCTGAAGTAGGGTCGAAATTTGCATTTTTCACAAGCACCTTTGGAATTGTAATGCGGGAGGCCTTCTACCTTGCTCTGAGAAATGCTGGTCTGGTGCAAACTTTCTTTCACAGATGAGAGCTGCACCTCAGAGGGAGGAAGCTGGGAAGACCACTGACTGGAGTTGCACATGCACCTCTGGAGCTCAACTCTCACTTCCTGCTTCCCTTGCACCCTCCTTTGCTTCCTCCAATGCTTTCTTGTGTATATTGAGGGCTCAGTAATTGTAGGATGAATGAATGAATGAATGAATGAATGAATCTCAAAGGCACTTGTCCTAATATCGCAAAGTTATTCTCTGGTTGTGAAGTTAAGAGATGCCTGGAAGCTGCATGAATTCTGCTTTCCTGTAAGATTTCCTGGGTACAAAGTCGGGGAGGCTGCGGGACATCCTACAAAATACCTGACCAGCAGTTCTCAAATTGTCAAAGTCACCAAAAAGACAGAGAAAGTCTGAGAAACTGTCACAACTAAGAAGAAACTAAAGAGACACCACAACTAAATGTAATGTGGGATCCTGGGACAGGAAAATGCCGTTAGGCAAACACTAAGGAAATCTGGACATTAGTTAATGTTTTTTTAAAGTGGTAGAATAGGAACCGAAAGCACCAGTGCTGTCTTCCCTGTAGCCCTTTGGCCATACCTCAGTGTCGCCATCTTAGCCTGGTACAAAGTTCAGGCTGGATAGGTTTACAAAGACTCTAGCCCCATGAGTTCTCTGTTCCCTTCCCTTGCTCATTTTCCAAAATGGGTGGCCATGAAGATCTAGCTGTTCTGAAGGCCTGGGTGACACAGGTGGGTCACTGAGAGCAAGACATTTGGCCCTGAGGATGAGTGGAAGGATAGCACAGCAGCTCCCGTAGAACCTAGTGCCAAACCCAGCACATGCACACCTGTTGACTGCGTGATCTTATGCGGGTGTTACTTTTCCTTCTCGTAAGTTAAATGGGGGTGACAGCACCCTCCGTGCAAAGCTACCGTGGCATCCTGCGACTGTAGAACCAGGGGCACAGTAGACACTCAGCACCTGGAAGATGGTACTTAAGACCTTCTGGTCAGGCGTGGGAATTTCAGGTTTGCTAAAGATGATAATTCTCGAACCTCTCAGAACTTCTGCCTCAACTCATTTCCCAATTTGAGCTTTGTGACATCCATGCAGTGCTGGGGGGTGGGGTGGGGAGAGGGGGACACATCCTCCCAGAACTCAATCCCCCCACCCCCCAGCACACCTGGCTAAGTAACCGTAGCCATAACTCAGACTTCTAGTTCTTTATAAATAAATAGAACATTCATCTGTCCTGGTCCCAGATGTCATTTTTATTGGCATCTAAAAATAAAAATAATAGTGATTTCCTAAACGGGAACAGCCTCAGCCCAGGCAGCTGACGTTCTTCCTCTGGGCATGCTGTGAAAAGCCACGTCCAGATTGCAAACCTCTGACCCATCAACAGCCTGTCAGTGTCGACAAGATGAGGCTGGGGAGAGAACACAGGCCAGCAGGCCAAGGAGGACGCTTCCAGACTGTGCTAAGCGGGCAGTCTCCGTGCCCGGGACATTCCCTTCCCCAGCCTCCCATTGTTTATGGGCCTTGGGGGAAGGAGAAAAAGGGGTGGGGAGGGTTGGGAAGGGGAGAGGGAAAGAGAAAGAAGACCCTGACAGCTTATAGGTGAAAGAGATAGTTCGGGTTGATAAATGACAAATTCTTTCTACATGAACGGTCTATGCAGCTGATTAGATTTAGCATCACCCAGAATCATTCTCTGATACACTCTGTGGCACATGGGGGGAAGATTTACTGGTGCAGTTCTCAGAGAAGCTGTCCTGGGGAGTTACAGCGTCTCTGCACAGTGCAGTTGGGGAGGCCAGGAGTCTCATGTAATTTAAAACACTCCATAGATCTTTCTGGACACCGTCTCCATGTATCACTGTGCCCATTAGCCATTCCAACAGAGTCAAGGAATGGGAGTAGGCTACAGGTTGGCAGACTCCTGCAGGATAGAACACTACTGTGTAGTCTTGGTCCCCATTCTAAAGGCCTTGAACTGCAGCTGAGATGCTGGGGATTCTGCCTGAGATAACGCAGTCTTAACCCTAGGTACAAGGATTCCTAATGGCTGGTATATGTCTTAACGTTTTTAAATCACATGAATATTACTTAACTGTGTTGTCCTCATGAAAAGAACATTAAAGCAATTCACATAACCAAAATCCTATTCATGCATTATTTCTAAACTTCTCCTCATCCAAAGAAATAACTATAGTTACCATTTGAGTAAGATTTCCCAAAACTGTTTAATGCATATCCATCTTATCCATATATATGAATGCATAAAAATATATGTTTTTGTGTGTATGTTTGTGGCTTCCTTCCTTCTTTCTTTGACTTTTTTCTTCACTTAAAAAAAAATATTTATTCATGTAGGTAGGTATGTACTTGTTTATTTACATAAATGTTGTCTTGGGGTGTGCATTGTCCTGCAACTTGCCTTTTTTGTTCATTGGTGAGTGTGTCAGCTTGGGGTCCCCTGGGAAGCAGACACTGAGAGCAGTTAGAAGTATAAGAGGATAATTGGGGAGGGGTGATGTTTGTGAAAGTTGAGGGGGGCAGGGAACAGGCTCGGGCAGAGATGGCACAGAGCACTGTGAATCTGACAGAGACTGGGCCAGCGCACTGGGCCAGCGCTCAGAACTGAGACTGACACTTAGAGGAGCCCCTCACTGGGCAGAAGCATCTAGACCTTCAGACTCACTGTGCTTGGTCATTGGCTGGGGGATGTCCAGAAAAAGCATGGCCTTAACTCACATGCTGCAGCAAGTCCCCTGAGCTCTGCAGCTGGAGGCTGTCAGCTCACACTCCCTGTAGGCACGTCGTCTCTGGAGGGGAGATCCCAGTGACACAGCTTCATGGTGCCTCCTTGATCTCAAATCTCTTCATGTGGTGTACACACGCTTTTTGTTGGAGAGTGTTCCCCAGTATGTGCCAATTACAACTGGCTGAGCCATTCCCCTCCTGATGGACACTTAGGTTGGTCCCCTCTTTGCTCTAATGAACAATATGGCAATGATCATCCTTGAACAGGACTCCACCCACAGCAAAAACTGATGAGGGCTTCTCTGGGGGTCAATATGGAGAAGAGCAATTTCAGGCTCTAAGGATGCCTATTGTTAATTCTCCGATTCAGGCAAGTTGCCCGCTCAAGGGCTCCTTCCTATACAGTGATCCTTCCCCCGCAGGATGAGTGAGCCTGTATGTCCCACACCCCTCTGAGATCTGGGTTTGATGCTGGAGTTTTGCCTTTGAGGCCAGCCTTCCTGTGTTGGGCCCCTGATTCTGCTTGTCCAGGCTTTGGCCCCTGACAACGGCTGCTGCATCCTCAGGAGACCTCTTCACCTAAACCTTTGTCCTGTGTTTGCCTGGCTGACCCTTGGCCACCTGAGGTGACAAATATAGGGGTTATGATTACAGACTCGGGAAACAGCTGATGAGCTTCATCCTTGTCTGTCAGCCGCGAACTATGATGCTGGACAAGTGACTTAACCTCTCTTTGCAACTTAGTCTCCCATCTGCATAATGAGCATAATAATGGTTGGGACCTATTTCCCGGAGCTGTTGAGATGAAGTGAGTTGCCACTTGGGGAGTGCTCAGTATGCCTGGTGCACAGTTAAGCTAACTCAATAAACACTATCTGACCTCTGGGCTTGGCTCTTGGCCCCCTGACAATCATAATGTTAGTTTTCCAGGACCGATGTTCATTTCCCAAGTGTCCTGCTCTTACAGGTAGACTCCCCAAGAACTGGACCCACTTCAGTTTTGGTTGGGGAAACACAGTCACACCACCAAGCCCCGTGGCTGGGCAACTCCCAGCATGGTGTCCCATTCTTTTGACACCAGCTCTCCTGCTCAGCCCCTGTTCTTGTTCCAGCCCCCTAGATGTTGTCCCCGTCCTGTCCTGGAGTGCAACACAGTGGGATGAACACAGGATTCTCAGCCCTTTTTGTTCGATCTTAGTTTACGTTGAATATTTTGATTCCAAAATCTAGCAAAGTCTCCGTAATTCCAGCCCTGACTCTACAACCTGTGAACCTTAGCTTCTTCATCCATAACATGCAGTTGGTGATGTGACCTATCTCACTGGGCCATTGTGAAGATTAAAGGAGGTGACGTGAGCAAAGAACTTAGAGCTGTGCTCAGCAAATGGGACGAACACTAGCGTTGCCCCAGAAATGAACATTCTTCAACTCCATTCACTAGTCTATGCTTACTATCATTAGGTTGGGCTTGAGTTTGGTTGAATTAGGTGTGCGATAATACCGCCTGGTGTAAAAAAATGGTATTTTAGTTATTTTGAAGAATGCTTTTATTTTAGAAAGGCAAATCAAAATAATTACAGGGGTGGTCAAGCAAAGAAGCAGGACCATCGCTAGCAGCAATCATGTTCCTTTTACCCAATGGTCCATCATCATGATGTGTGTACAGGTAAGAGCATCCTGCTCTTCATGCTGCAAGGATACCTCACTGCAGAGAAACATGAGTGTTTTCATCCAAAGGGCACAACACAGCTACCGTCCAGGATCTTGGGCCCAGTGTCGCCAAATTCAATTTTTAGAAAACAACACAGAAATTGGGGTTTTCATATGAAACCTCTCAATTTTACAACTTTGGCCACTTAATCCAAGTGAACCTGGCCAGCCAGTATATGCTCGTGCTTTAGAGCATCTCTGCATAGCTCATGCAGAACTAGCTGAGTCACTTGGAAGCTGATGGAGTCATCACCTCTAAAGCATGTAGTCACTTGGTTGGTTGGTAGCAGTTCAGTGGTGGTTACAGACAGACCCTTTGGAATTTTGGCAGCTGCATTAAACAGTTTCTTCTTTGGGTTCTCCAGTGTTATTTCTCCTGGGGTCCCGTGTGGCTTCTGTTACTTATAGCCTTCCTTACCCCCACCTTCTCCCACAAGGACAGGTGATCAGGTGGGTTGCCTGGCACAGTGTTTGTTGAATGATTGCAGAGTTAGGAACCCAGGGACTTCTCTCCTCCAGCAACTCTTTCAGTTTGTGCATCTCTCCTCCTGAAAGAAAATTAAGGCGATTTTTCAGCCACCTGTTAAACCAGATGGAGAGCAAGTCTTCTCTGAGATCACAAATCTCCCTTAGAGCCTCTTCTATATATTCAGGGGTTATATTTATTTTATTTCCAAGAGTTTTATTTACCAGCTGCCAAAGCTTTCTTTTCTCTGGTTCTGTCCCTTCTTTATGGCTGGGCACATCTCATTGTTACACACCGAAACATGCAGTGTGTTTCACACGTACTTATTCTTCAGACCTTCCACAGAATTCTGTGAGCATAGCCAGAGCTGTTGAGGGTCCAGAGTCTCCAGCTTGGTGGGGTGCACAGAGGGCTGGAGAGGGGGTGTGCATTAAGGGACTGCTTGGTAAGACTGTTGCTATCCTAGTGTAGGGTGGGAGACTTCTCCCAAGGGTACCACACTTAGTTATCATCTGGATTCACTCTGCCCTCACTACACATGCAGGAGATGAAGAGCTATTGTGGAATGGTTTTCGAACTTCTATTAAGCAGGAGAAGACCTTCCTTAAATGACATTGTAGATTGCAGGTCAGTCTGTAAAAGGAAGGAAGGAGGAGTGACTTTATTCTTAGAGATCCTGGTATGCTCAACCCTCTTCCCAACTGGGGTGGCCCCTTAGAAGTTTACAGACTCAGATTCCACAAAGGAAGTCGGCCTCCAAGTCCAGAGTGTTTCTGTTGATCATTCCTTCACCTTCACAGATGTTAGTAACCAGAGTGAACACCGTCCTCTGCCCAGATGCACGCAGGTCCCTTCCACCTCATCTGTGTGTCTTTCCCTGGCTTTGGTGAATTTTTGCTTCCCTTAGCTACTAACTTCTGCTCTTCACCAAAAGACTGCCCTCCAGTTCCTGGGGCTCATTTGCTTCTGAAAGGTTGGTACTGCCAGGGAGTTAGCATCCCCAAGGACGGGTAATGCCCAGTGACTGGCTGTCAAGGAATAAGAGATGCGCCCCGCCCTCCCCTCTGCAAGCCCGAGGGTCATGTGACACACACTGCAGAACTTCCCTGTAGGACCCAGCTGAAGCCGCCCTTGGAGGGACTTTGCCTGAAATCACAGTCTTGCTTGATTTTCTTCCCTCGTCTCTGTTTCCCTCCCTCCCATACCAGCCTCACCTGTGACCACGTTCTTAATAAGTTACCTGCCTCTGAATTCTCATCTCAGGTTCTCAGTCCCAAACATCTCTCCCGTAGGCCTCTGTGCTCTCTCAGGGGGATCGCCTCCTTTCTCTGGCTGGTCTTCAGTCAGCATCTTTACAGGTACAATGGGGCTCATCCATCAATGGCCGTTGGGGATCCAGGCAACTGTCTGCTTGGGCCTGCAGCCATTTTTCTCTTCTGCGTGTCGGTTTATTTCAGGAAAGTACAACTCACCAGCCAGCGCTTGACTTATCGGGGACTTTGTTGCCTTGGAAACATGGAGCCAGGAGACAGAGGAGCCCAAGTTGAAGTGAGGTGCTGCCTGGGGATCCGTTTCTGAGGTAGGAGGAGAAGCTTCTGCCAGAAGAGAGCTCTCGCAGGCCCTTTCCCTTCCCTGTGGCCACTGTCTGCCCCACTGATGCTGATTGGAAGCTTGGGGATGCGATTTTCAAGCCTTTGATACATAGTTTCCTTGAGGAATGCAGATTAAGTCCTGTAGTATACATACTTTCCCATCTCCACTGCTCCAAGGAGCATAAACAAAAATGGTTTCCCCATCAAGCTCTGCTTCTCTTGCCTTTTTCGGGGTTAATGTCTCGTGTGCACGTGTCTCATGTCTGGTCCAGGTGGTGAGGGAGATGAGCTGAGGGAAGCGGAGGAGACAGTACCTGTAGGTACCAAAGGCCTTTCTTGACACACCCCCCACCACCACCCAAGACCAGTTTAGGGCCTCTCCAGTGTTCTCCCACACCCTCCTACTGCATCCTTTCACTCACCATTCTGTAATTGTCTTTTACTTGTCTGGTTAATGAGATTGAATGAAAAGCTCTAGGTCTAAAGGGTTTGAAGTCATCGAATAATAATAATATTTAAAAGCAAATCATGGTGCCTTAATCAAGTGGTAAATTTGTACTTGCTGGCTTTGCCCACTTGGCAACAAAAGAACCGCCCCAGGGTGAACATCAGAATGCAATTTGCAGATGGGAGAAAATAGGTCACTTTTCATATGCATAGACTGTATTTTTTTTTTTTTAATAAAAGAAGCCAGGGCATAAGGTCTCATAAGTAATTATCAGAGCTATGCAAGAGAATGGTTGTAAATTTAGAATGGGTAGCCCTGTCGCCCAGCAAATCATGCTTAAGCTAATAGCCCCGTGGCTCTCCTGCCCCAACGTGGTCCCACCTCCACATTCCCCAGGGCAATGGGAACAAGCTCACTTCCTCTTCCTGCCATCACCCCGGACCTTCCCCGTGAATGCTCTAACATTTGGTCCTCTTGGACTTTCTGGACCCTCCATATCTCCCTTTCTGAGCTCGGCCCCTCATCCGTCCAGGCTCCCTGATCCCTGATGTCTACCACGTTCATTCTCTGCCTCCACATGCTTTCCTCTTCACGTGTCCTCTCTCGTCTCCCTTTACCTCAGAGGGTGTCACGTCATCCTTTCTTTAGCCAGCCTCCTCGGCAACCCTGCCCCAGCCTGCCACACCGCTCTGCAAACTTTGTTCACCCTCTTCGGGCCTACGTCTGTTAAGGAAGGAGAAACACAGCCAGACTGTGCTTAACGTAGTAAAGATGGATTTTATTTAGGAACTATTGCAATAGGAAAAAAAAAAAAATGGCCTCGGTGTAGAGCTGGGCTCCATTCTGAATAGAGTAAGTACGAGTAGGGATTTACAGCTGAGGAGCAGGTTGGGAGGGGCGGTGGATGGAAAATTACTAGAGGAGAGATCAAGGGCAGGGAGCTTTCTTGCCAAACTGACCTAACAGGATTCTTGCTGAAGGCAGGCCGGGGTGATCAGGTACCATGGGGGGGATGGTGCGGGATGAGGACCTTCATCAGATATTGACAACAATCTGATATCAAGAGCATGGAGGTTCTTTCTAGCAGGCTTCTTGCTAAAACTTGCCTTTGCAGACCCAGAGAAGGTGGAGGCCAAGGGTTAAGGCCTAGCTGAGATGAGGGCTTAGAGGAGCCTGGCTAGAGTTTGGTCAAGACTATGAGTGTTGTTAAGGGGTAACCACACAGCTCTCCCACCTGTGACCTCAATACCAGTCAGCATCTCTCTTACACCCCAGTTCCATCTGCCTTTCCATTGCAGCTGTTCCAAATCCATTCTCAAGGCTTGGATAAACTTAACACAGAAGAAAAGAGGTCCCTAGCACAAATTCCTCCACTCCCTGCCCCATTTGCTGCAAACCCCACTGCACCTTGTCTCCGTCTTCCCCCTCATTTACTGCCTTTCTCCTGTCTCCTGTCTAGGGAAATCAGGTCTAAGAGTAGACATCACTTCTTCCAGGAAGTCTTCCTTGGATCCTCCCATCCCCACAGGCGAAGACTAGGCTAGGGCTCCCCCTGTGGGTTTTCACCTAGCCCCGATTTTAACCCCATCTTTCCACACTGAGGTGGTTGAGTCACTGTTGGTCTCCTCTGCAAGGCTGTGAGCTCCCTGAGGGCAGAAATAGTGTTTTTCTTGTTCTCTTTTGTATTCTCAATGTTTGGTAGAGTGACTTACACATAGCAGATGCTTGATGCATGCTATTGAGCGAACGAGTCCCTTTTTCTACACAAATTAGTACACTCACCTACATTCTGCATTTCTTTTCTTCCTGCCGCCTTATGCCATCAATCGTTCCACCTCTGTGTTGTGTCTTCAACCTGCCTTCTTGTGGTATTTTGCATTCAAGTATTATTATTGTCATTATTAATCATATCATTATAGTAACTATTTATTGGATACTCACTATGTTCCAGGTACCTTAAATACATGCTCTAGTTTAATCTTTATAATAGTTCTGGAAAGGTAGTGTTACTATTCTCAATGTTTCTTATATTTAAATATAAATGAAGTCTCCTTTATTTAAAGCAAAGTCCTTCCTCAATGCCGCATTCCCCTCTCCCTGATGCCATTAAGTTCTCACATTTCTCAAGTGCCATCTCTACCCGCTGTCTCTACCTGCTGACCTCTCTCTTACACCTGTGTTGCCGGAATCGAACCCTACCTGACTGGAAAAGCTCCTGCTGACATCACCGGTGACCTCCTGGGACTAACAACAGTGACTGCTTTCAGGCCTTATCTCCCCAGTTCCTCAGAGGCAGATGACACTGATGGCCACTCCCTCCCTGTGACTCTCCAGCTTGCATTTCCTCTGGCCGCTAAGCGTGTGTTCTGTGGGTCCAGTTCACGACTCTCTTCTTTCTTGTTTTATGTCCTCTCGCCAACACTCTCTGCTCTGGCTCAACTGAAAACTCCTCTTGGGAGCTCAGGGGTCTCCCTTCTGCCCCCAAGCCACATGGCCAAGGCCTCTGTTTCCCCTTGATAGTTCTTCCCCAGGGGCCAAACTCTGTGTGCCGATGGGACTTACTGTTTACTGGCTCCATCCACACCTGTCCTAGCCCCTGCTTCCCATCTGGTGTCCCTTACCTCCTCCAGTGACACTCACATCTGCCCTCCTACCCAAGTAAAAACGTCATCAACATTTCTGACTCCTTTCTTTTTCTTCTCTTTGCATCTCATCGAGCCACCAAGTCACCTTTATGGTTTCTGCCAGGCTTCTCCCACGTCTGCTTCTCTTCCCTCTGATCTTCACGGAGACTGGCCTGGAAATGCTGAGCCAGGTGCCCCTGAGACTCTGCCAAGCTCTCTCTCACCTCTGAATCTTTCTCTAACCTGTTTTTTTTTTTTAACTATATATATATAGTCAGAGTGTACAACTTGATGATTTGATGTGTACATCGTGACATAACCATCACTGTCAAGCTAATTAACATATTCATTATTTCACAGTTACTATCTATGCACATGTGTCTGTATGTGTGTGTATGATGAGAACACTTGGAATCTATTCTCTTAGCAAATGTCAAGTGTCACAGACAGCAGTGTTACCTCCGGTCACCATGCTTTATGTTAGATCTCCAGACTTATGCATTTTGCATACCTGAAACTTTGTACCTCGACGCTCCGATGTTCCGAACTCCACGCCCCGCCCCATCCACAGGCCCTGGTAATCACTGTTCTACCCTCTGATTCTATGAGTCTGACTACTTTATATTCCACGTATGAGTGAGATTACACAGTATTTGATTTTCTGTGTCCGGCTTATTTCACTTAGCACAATGTCCCCCGGGCCATCTACGCTGTTGCAAGGGACAAGATTTCCTTATTTTTTAAGGCTGAATAATATTCCATTATATATATACACCCCATTTTCTTTATCCATTCATTCCTCAATGGATGTTTTGGTGAGCGTAACAGTTTCCATTCTCGCCCACAGTGTACAGGGTTCTCTTTTCTCTACATCTTCACCAACACATCTCTCGTCTTTTAACATACTTGTTAGCCATCCTAACAGGTTGTGATTTGGACCTGCATTTCTGTGATGATTAGTGATGTTGAGCACCTTTTCATATGTCTGTTCACCATTTGTCTTTGAAAAAAATAAATGTCTATTCAGGTTCTTTGCCCATTTTTTAATTGGGTTATTTGCAGGTTATTTTTTATTATTTATTTGTTTGTTTGTTTGTTTATTTTTTTGCTATTGAGTTGTATGAGTTCCTTACCAGATGATATACTGTTTACAAACACGTTTTCCCATTCCACAGGCGCTGCCTTTTCATCTTTTTGATTCTTGCCCCTCAATCTTTGCCCCTGTGCTCTCTCTCCTGCTTAACGACTGGCCCTCCTCCTCTTTTGCTCCCATTGTGTGCGTACTTCAATATCATTACAGAAGTTACTTCGGGGTATCACAGATTCTAGACAGGAGCATCCAGAGAATATGGATTTTTCCTTTTTTATTTTTGTAACACCACGGCCGGCGTAGGGATTCGCATGGATAGAATGTGATTTTTAAAAATGGCTTTTTTTTTTTTTTTTTGCTCCGTGCCCATCATTGAATGATGATCAGCTCTTAGAATCAGAGGCAAATTATGTAATTCCAAACCCCAATTATTAGTAACACCTTAGGCTTTATACCAGCAAAGGGCCTTCTCGGTGTCCCTTTTTCGCTGCCTCCTTTCTGAGGAAGGGCTCAGGCACAGTGGGAAGTCAGGGGGGTTAGTCTGGGGAGAAGAAAGAGCTGAGGTGATACACTCGAGGAGCATATTGGTATTTTGCCCCACCAGGTATCTTAACACCTGCAGGTCTTTGAATTTAGCTGAGAAGCTGAGGCCACCAGCCATGCAGGTAGGCCTGAATGTTAATATCTAGTATTTATAGGCAGACTTTTTACTTGAAAGCTCAGGGTTTGGGCTCCTCCCCGCCATTTCCTTCAAAGAAGCACTGATGCTATAAGTTCCCAAGGAAGGAGAATCCTGATCATAGCGCCTGTGAATAACCAAATGCATCTCTCTTACAACAGCCATGCATGCTGTGATGCCAGTACCTGGGCTGGAATGCCAGTTTTTTTCTGATTCATCCATGCTTTTCTGGCTTCCCAAAGGGGCAGAATTCCAGAGAGTTGGTGGGGTCTAGGTGTAGAGGCCAGCACACAAATCCAGTCTGTGCTGTAGGGCATCTACCTAAGGAATGTCTTCAAGGATGCTCAGGAAGCCTGTGTCACTCTAGACGAGAGTCTTCCCCTTCCAGGGGTGTTTTCTTCATTGGTGGCAAAGGCCAATGGACTGGATGACTCTGAGGAACTAAAATGCTGGGATCTATGCTATGTGGGACCATCTCTGAGCACCTCAAGCTTATCTCGAGATAATTAGCAGACAGGTAATTTTGCAAAAGGAGGTTCCTCCTTTCTTTCACTTGAGAATTTCATGCCTAAGATCCCCCTGGTAACCATCTTGTGCCAGTACAACCGCCATATGAACATGCCCAGAATGAAAGACGGGTATGTCCCAGTCATCCCTGTTACCTAGTTGACAGCGAGCCTGTCCTGCAAAGTAGAACCACCTGAACGGTTTGAACTGTCTGCAGGATCATGAGAGAGTCCAACCGAGCCTAAATGAATGACCCTCATAATTGTGAGCTGAGTAAATGGCTGTTGTTTTAAACCACTAAGTGTGAGGAGAGCTTGCTTGCTTTGCAATAAAAGTGGGCCGGTCGTATATCTGCCCCTGATCTTCATGTCACAGCTCGGCAGACAAGGAGGTCGAAGTGGTAGGTAAAAGCACAAAACAACAGGAAGGGAGCCAGGTCTCCGGCTCAGAGGTTACCCAGCTCAGGGACTGAAGAAGGAGTAGAGGATAGGACAGGTTCAACTGCTGAATTCAGAGCTGAGTCGAGCCAACAGGCAGCTGTTGATGTGCCTGCAAAGCCCCAGACCTAACATTGTTCCTTTTGGGGCTGATAAGGCAGCTTCTTTAGTCCCATTCTAGCCAAGACAACAACTCGGGTTTTGTTTTTCAGTCAGAAAGGAACTTAACGTTTTATAAGACAGCTGCTGAGTCTTGCCACAGGAGGCCTTAACTTGTGGAGTTTGGAGGCCACGTGGGGACAATGACAGAGAGAAGAAAAGTGTCTTTAAGAGGACCTACTCAGAGTTGCCCGTGCCTCTTAGCTCTGAAGGGCACCACACGAAACGTAGTCATTTGCTCTGGCCCAGCCAGGGGACAGAACGTTAAATGTAAACAGCTGTTTGCTTGGCAGCCATCTGGTCTGGAAGGTTCCATGACAAGGGTGAGTCATGGGCTTTTAGAGGTGGAAGGGGTCTTATAAGTTGTCTTGTGAGACATCTCTGTCCTCCCCTTGAATGCTTCATTTCATTTTTATGGTTATTGTTTTTATGACACAAACAATACCTGAATATATACGCTCCTTTTAAAATAGTCATGCGACAGCAACATTCTCTCTTCAGGCCATGGCGCCATCGCCCGTCCTTGCTAAGACTGTCACTGTCGCCATCCTCCCAGCCCCGCTCTAAAAAAAATGAACACACATTCACAGACCTACTTTTCCACTGCTATATTATGGGATCGTACTAAACACAATGTGTTTCAATTTGATTTTCTCACGGACGAGTCTGTTCTGGAGGTCTTTTGATGTTAGTCGATAGAGGTCAAATTCATTTTTTGAAAGGCTACACAGTATTTTGTTATGTGGATATCCATGCTCTAGTAACTGCTGCATTATTGATGGGAAATGTAGATTGCTTCCACTTTCTTGGGCTGTTATAAAACTCCAAGCAAGAAACACTTTGGTGCACAACTGTTTGAGCATATCTGAGTGCTTCTTTAGGAAAGATTCCTAGAAGTGGAAATGCTAGAGCAGTGGCATATGTATTTGCAAGGTTTAGCATAACTGGCTTTTAAATCTCTGCTAGTTGCCTCTTTTTTTTTTTTCCCCTTGAACAAATGGGACACATTGATATTGTTCTATGCAGGTTTCACCTCTTCTTTAATTAATTTTTAAACATTATTTTCTTCAGGAAATCATCCACTATATTCAAATTTTTACATTTGCTGGTAATTATGTTTTATATAATAGTCTGTTTTAATTTATAAAAATCTCTTTATTGGATTCATGTTTCTTTTTTGTCATTAATATTGTTTGTCTTCTACATCTTTTCTTGATCAGATTTGCCAGATGTCTATCTGTTGGTCTTTTCACAAAATGAGTTTGAGATTTATTATTATTTATTTTGTTGTCTAGCCTTTTAATTTCTGCTTTCATCATGATTAAATTTTCCTACTTCTTCAGAACTATTCTGTAGAGCTTTCATATAATTTTCTGAGCAGTGTGTTAGTTCATTTATTTTCAAGAGTTTTAGTTTTCTAATATATGCATTTAGAGTTATAACTTTTCCATTGAGGATGGCTTTTGATGTATGGCATTCTCATTTTTATTCACTTTTAAATAGTCATAATGTCCACTTTAATCTTTTCTTTTATCCAAATATTATATTTAAACCTATTTTAATATTTCTAAGCAAGTACATTCTTTTTGACTATCCTTCTGATGCTGATTTTTGATTTTACGGCATTGTGGTCAGAGACGCAATCTGTATGATGCCTGCTTCAGGGAAATTTCTGTTTTTTGAGGTTTTATTTGTGTGTCTATGGTGTGTGTGTGTGTGTGTGTGTGTGTGTGTGTGTGTGTGTGTGTGTGTCTTAATATATGGTACACTTTTCAGAAATTTCCTGTGAGTTTGAAGAGAATACTCTCTCATTGGATTTATTATTACAACATTAAAATTCTCCATGTCTTTCAAATTTTGCTCATTTAATTTAGGAAAAAGAAAGGTCTTTCACCATCAAGTGTGGTATTAGCTGTAGGTTTTTCATAGATGTTCTTCATCAAATTGAGGAATTTTCCCCTCTATTTCCAGTTTACTGAGAGTTTTATCATTCATGGGTGCTGGATTTCGTCAAATGTATTTCTGCATTTATCTTTCTAGGAACTTTTCCACAGAGTCTAAGCTGTCTTATTTGCTGGCATAAAAATGTTCGTATTCCCTTATATTTTCTTTTATTGTTAACAGCATCCTGGGCATGGAATTTTTTGTCCTCTGCTCCAAATAATACAAACCTCTTTTAGCAGGAGGGCTGCCAGTCTCCTGGCCTGCCCCACGGGGACAGAACCTCTGTGTAGCAGAGCAGGGGCTGGGGGAAATGAGAGCTGCCTCAAACTTAAATGCCATGGACTCTTACTGTTTCTATTAGCACTTCCAATTTGTTGGATGCTTTGATCATTCTCCAGAATCTTTAAATGATTGTTTATTACGGTTTTGTCTAGATTGATTGTTTCTTTTTGGTAAAGGATTTTCTAAGCTCGTCCCTCAGCTATTTCAAGAGTCCTGTCTCCCCATCTTCACCATTTGCATTTATTGCAATTACTTCTGTGACTGCAAACTTATTCCTGCCATCTTATTGTCGTTTTTTAAAATTTTTTTTAAATATATTTAGCATATACTCTTACATTAGTTTCAGGCGTACAACACAGTAATTCAGCATTGCTATACCTTCTGATGTGATCACCGTGTTAAGTCTAGTAAGCAATAGTCACCATACAAAATTATTACAATATGATTGACTATATTCTCCATTCTATACACTGTATTGCCATGGCTTATTTATTTTATAACTGGAATTTGAACCTCTTATTCCTTTTCACCATTTTCACATTCCTCAACCCCTTCCCCTTTGGCAACCAACAGTTTGATCTCTGCGTCTCTTAATTGTTGAATTAATATAGACTGTACGGCAAAAACATTCTTCAAAAATAAATGGACCTTTTTTATTACATTTATTGGGGTGACATTAGTTAATAAAATTATATAGGTTTCGAGTGTACTATTCAATAAGATGTCGTGTAAATTGCATTGTGTTATATTTATCATATTTTGTGTTCCCTTTTTCCCCGCTCTACTTTTTTAATTGATTACATTTTCTTTGAACCTTTTCTTTCTTGATGATTTGAGAATTTATATACTATTTCTCTTCTTCTAGTAGTTACCTCTGATTTTTAAGTAAGTACATTTAAACGTATTTTCCTATCCATATTTAAAATCAAAAAGTGTTTCTGTTCTCTCTTCAGATAAGAACATGACCTTGGCCTAGCTTTATTTCCTTCATCTCCCTCCCACCCCACTGCAATAACCTCTCATGTTGAAATCATTTGGCATTTTATCTTCAATTTTAATTATTATGCTTTTAATAAGTAATTAATGCCCTTTTTAGAGAGCAGTGATTTTGCTGATTTCTTTGTCATCATTCTCTTTTCAGCCACCCACTCACATTTTAGTCTCTACCTTATCATCCAAAATACATAAATTATAATCTAATTTAGTCTCCATTTTAAATGTTCAGCTATCTGACCATCATTGCCTTCCTGTCTATCTCATTACTCTGGTTCTCTCATGGCAGAACAGATCAACTTTACTGAAACTTCCAGCTCTCTGGTTTTACCTTTTATCCCCATCCTTCACTGCCCATTTCCCTCTTTATCCACTTTGCACGGAGAGCACAGTATAACCATTTCCTTATAAACACCCTACGCTCCCCTCTCCCTCCATAATTACTCCTACAAAAACAACCTGATGAGATCCAGTTTTCTGGTTACTCTAAGTTTGTACCCGAGAAGTTGAGTATTACTGGAGAAAATTACATTACATCACTTTAAATTTATGACCTTAGATCTGATATGGTCCCTTGATCTTCCAAATACTCCTACTACTCTTCCCCCAAACATGTATTTTTTCTCCCCTTAAAAAAAAAGCTATTTTACCCCTTCCTTTCTTTCTTCAAGCCTCCCATAGCCCCTCACTTCTTAATCTCAGCTAGGGCCTCAATTCCAACTTCACAGAGAAAAATAATTTAATTAAATGTACATAACCTTCCAGCCTGCCATTTTGCCTGCATTGGTACCCCACTGTCATCAATGGAAGACTTGTGTCCTGTCTAAGCTCTGCATTTTACCCCACTTACAATCCCTTCTCGACTCAAGGATTTCCCTGCTGCAATTACCCGCTTTCTCTCCTGCGTTGACTCTTTCTCCCTTTCAACTAGATCGTCTCATACCTCCGTAGACAGCTTGATATCTCCCACCTTAAATAAAACCCTCCTGACCTAGCTACCATCTCCTTCCAGCTTTCCCATTTCTTTGTTCCCAGTCATAGTAAAAGTCACTGAAATACTGTGATGGAAACAAATCTTTAGAACGTCTCGTCTCCCATTTCGCCTCAGTCACTCCAGCCACACTTCGTTCTGGTGAATCCACAGACAGGGCTTTGACTAAGGTTGCCTCTGACCTGCATCTCCCCAAAGCTGAAGGTCAATTTTCTGTCTTTATCTGACCTTTCAGTGGAATTTGATCTGAATCCACCACTTCCTTCTTCTTTGAAATACTACGTCATCGGATTCTCAGATAACATGCTCTTCTTGTTTTCTTCCTACCTATTCCACAGCCCACATTTTCTCAGTCTCCTTAGTCGTCTGTTACTTCTGTTCCAGATCCCTAACTGTTGGAATGCCAAGGCTCTTTCTTTGGCCCTCGTCTCTATCCAGACTCTATTGGTGGTCTCCTCCAGTCTCATGTATGTAAATAAAATATATGTGTTGATGACTCTCAAATTTTAATTAATCAGCAGACCAGATCTCCCTCTGAGTTTTAGACTTATACATTCAACCATCTGCTCAACATCTCCACTTGCTTGTTTCTCAGGCATCTCAAGCTTCACACATCCAAAAAGGACTACTAGTTACCTCCCCAATCTCTCATCCTAACCCCAACTGTCCCCCCTAAATCATCCCCATAATGCTACATGTCACTACCTTCCATGCAGTTTATCATGCCAAAAACTTGGTTACTTTTAATTCTTCTCTTTCTCTCACATTCCACATGCAATTCACTGTCAGGTCCTTAACCTCAAACCCATATCTCAATTCTGTCCACTTCTTTTATAACTATACTATCTTCATTTTAGTCCAATTTACCTTCCTTTCTCCCCTAACATCTTTTATAACCTCCTTAGTGATCTTACTATCTGCATTCTTGCCTCCATAATCATCCTAATAAAGCACGTACTGTGAAACATTTCAGACTCTCAGAAAAGTACAGAAATAGCATAACAAGCTTTCATAGATCCATGATCCAACATAGGAAACAAAATATTACTGGCATAATTGAAGTCTCTATGAGAATGTCCCTGGTTGCCTCTCTCTGTGCTCTAGAGGTTAATATCCTCTTTACTTTGGGAATTATTGTTTCCACACATGTCTTTATGTCTTTACATACATATCTATATCCCTAAGCAATATGTAGTTTTTTTTTTTTCATCCATTGGCTCTTCCTCATTCCTTGGTTTGATTCCCCCCCTCCACTTAGGAATGACTGTGACATTCCTGAGTGGTTGTGATTCCTTTTCCTCTGACCTCAAGATGTCTAGATCCAAATTTAGGCAATTTGCATAAAGGCTGTCAGTTGCATAAGGCCTGCTGACTCTCACTGTGTGCACTGAGCCACCCTCTGGCTACTTCTGATTTTTGCTTTTATTCCCACTTATCACTAATATTATTTGAAATGATGCATCTTTTTATGTAAGTTGCTACAACATTTTTCTTATAATAGGTCAAGGCTGAGGTCAATAAATAAGTGAATATATTTGACATCTCCCAGAGGAAAGAGAAGAGTTTGATACAGACCCCTTGCATGGTTGTAGCAACTAGCCTTCTACTTTTTTTTTTTTTTTGCATTCAGGATTCTGTGCTGCAACAATTGACCAGGTCACTGTGTACTGTCATGGAAGCTGATCTGATGCTTTAATAATATTTTAGGAATAACTTACATTATTCAAAATTATACTGTGAAGGACCCTGAACCATACACCAGCTGCTCAAACACCTTATCATACAATGTCATCATAATGCAATTCAAAGTCTCCATTTGCTTTGGAGCAGAGAGGTAGAATAAGGATGTAGAAATTTCTTCTCGGAATTCATATTTATGATATACTATATTTAAGTTCACCTCCATTAAACCTCCTGTTTCTTTGGAATAATCCTAGAATTGGTTTTCAAGGAGAGACGGATACCATGGTAGGTTGTGCCAGAAGGTAAGTCTGACTGGAAATATGGCAGTTGTCTTCACACGTGACAGTGGCTACATGGAGGAGGACTAGATTTTTTCTGTGTAGCCCAAAGAGGGTCAGAGGGTTTTTTTTCCCCTGTGTGAACCAGTTCAAAGGGTTTGGTTCAGTAACAGAAAAAAACTTTTTTATGGTCAAATCTGGCCAAATTTAGTCCAGTGAAATAGCTTGAGTCATTTGCTGTTATTTTAAGTCTTGAGACGAATAAAAAATAAGAATGGCGAATGAGGTCAGCTGTGTCCTCTGGCTGGTAAAAAAAGAAGTTTCCATCAGCTGTGAATAAAAAGACTAGCCATCACTAAAAAGTTTAGATAGTCCTATTATACATCCATTCATTGAAGGTGATGAATTCTGAAAGTGCTGAAGAACTTCATGAAGACATTATAATAATGTGGCCATTTGGGGAAGGGCATGTGACTTCTCAAAAAATCTCATTATCATCATTTATTCTGTTTGGATTTTTCTGAGGTAACAGGTGAGAGGGAGTCCTTTATGCTAATGTAGGGGGCTGTGAGCTGAGAATGTTTGAGGACCCCCATTGGACTCCGCTATAGTTCGCTTGGGCTGTCATCCCCCTACTCTGAGTGAATCAGTAGAAGGAATGAGAAAGGATGCTGTGTTCTGGTGTCTGGAGTGCCCAAACGGTGAACGCAAGTGAGTAGGCACACGCATTTGTGATACTGGGTGAGTCACTGCTGATACGACCCATCCTGATTTTCCTATTTATTGTTAAATGTGTGCCTTATCTTTCAGTCGTCTGGAATTCTCACAGTCCTATTTGAAAGGCAATGTTTCATAACATGCATGAATACTTGTGAATTTGAATTTCATATTCTAACTTGCCCTTCTCCCTTTGTACATGTCCGGTGGCCATGGCTTCCCCATGGGTCAGTGATAGTCAGGGGTAGTGGGAAAATGCTGGAGGACCTCACTTCAGTGTCACTGTGCATCTCTTGACCTGTGTCAGGCTGGGACACCTGCTCAGCTATTCTGGCAACCACAACCAGGAGTATGCTGGAGTTAGCACCTCATGGGGAACCTCTTGACTATTAGGGATGTAAGCTGGCTTTCTCTCCTCCTCTAGTTTGCCTTTCCCAGCATTTGACTCCTATTCCTTAGAATCATTTCCCAAAATGTGCAGCTGGCGGTCAAGCCCTGGTTCCAGGCTCTGCTTTGGAGAATAAACTAGGCTAAGATAGGCACCAACTAGTTTTACTTGGGGCATTTTTATTTGTTTGTTTGTTTGTTTGTTTGCTGGGCTTCTGTTTCCTTTTCATTGAAATGAGAGAATTCGGCTTGTTCATTCCTTCCAGTTTTAACTCTCTACGAAAGAGAGGAACATTGTCAAGAACTCAAGAAATCCCATCTTCCTCAATAATTCCTCAAGTGATTTAACTACAATTCAGATAAGACTTCCAGTTTTAAATGATTCCATTCCCCCTTGCGTGGGTGTGACAATTCTGTTTTATGGCTGTTGTTATCTCCTTAGCTCTTTAAACCTTATCCTAAAGTAGAAAGAAAAAAGGCTTTTAGGGAGCTTAGCAATGCATGGTCATGGGTCCACTCCCTTACTACTGTCCCACCTTCCACCATTACTGCTCCACCAGTGAAGCTCAGAATGAGGTTTGGCCTCTATCAATGATGGTGGCATTGCTGAGCCTGGTATCATGAGGGTAGGGACAGACATGACATGCCGTCAGCAAACACTGGTTTCGATCACATGGAGCAATGAAGGAATGAAGACAATCTAGCAGCTCTCCACTCAGAAATTTCCCCCTGAGGGGCCAGATCTAGAAAAATTGGACTGAACACATTTTAGAAAAAAGCAGGTTCCCATTCGGTTACAAACTTTCCAGGAGTTTAAGGTCGGAACAAGATATTTAGTACTATTAAAGCATTTTTTATGGTGCTTATCTGTTGGTAGTTCTTGGTTTGGATAGCAGAAGTCAAGAGAAAGATGGATTATGGCCAGATGATGGATTTTTTTGTGCTCAGATGGTTAGTAGACAGTCTCACAGGATGCTGAGAACTTCTAGCTTCCAGGGAGTGTGAATCTTAGAATGATGACTTTCTGCACTAAGGTGTTTTTGAAGGAGTTTGTAGGGGGTGGGGTGGTAGAAATGCCACATACTGGAGGTTTCTGTGAGGTTCTTTGTCCAGATTTCCAAAGCCAGCCACTTCCCTCAGCCTAAGCCACCAACACCTGTCTGGCGAATGAGCTTCTGATCAGTCTTCACGTTCTCATTTCGTCTTTGTGCACCTTCCCATCCTTTCTGCGGTTGGTTAGCAACAAGTGTGTTCTTTAAAATGTAAGTCATGTCATGGCTGCCACCACCAAAAATGCCCCTATGGGTTTGGAGTGAACCACAAGGTCCTTTGTGACCAGCCCCGTGCTCTTCAGCTCCCCCACGCTCCAAACACGCTGCCCTTCACTTTCCTCCTGGAGCATTCAAAATACTTCCCGCCCCCCCCCACCGGGAGACTTCGTGTCGGTGATATGCTCTGTTTTGCACCCAGATTTCCATGTGGCTCATTCCTTCTTACTATTCAAGTGCCAATTCAAATGTCACATCTTCCTAAAGGCATTCCCTGAACTCGCAAAGTCCGTGCATCGAATCACCTCACTTAATTATTTTCACAACCTCAACACTATCTGAAAAAAAATTTTTAATTATTTATTGATTTGCTCATTTTCTCTCCTCGCCCAGTAGGATATGTACTCCAGGAGAGCAGAGGCCTCTGTGTTGTGCTGACCACTGTGTCTTCCTGTGGTATGGATGGTCCTTGGGGCTCATTAGGTGCTCCACAAATATGGGATGAATGTGCTGACTTCCAAATGTCCTCAAGGGTCATCGTTTTGTTCCAAAGGAGCTAAAGTCCTCCAGTTAGAGAGAGAGAGAGAAAGAGAGAGAGAGAGACAGAGAGAGAGAGGACACCCCCATGCCAGAAGGATGCATAGAAGGAACTCAAAGGAGGAAAATCTGGCTGACTTTGGAGAAGAGATGTTCTTATCCTCAGTAGTTCATCCTGATGAAGGCTCTTGAGCAGTGAGAAGCCATGAATACAGGAGGCCAAGCTCTTAGATCATGTCTGACACAACTCAACACGTCGCACATCCTGTCACTAGGGACTGGGGACGGAACGTACGCCAGCAGGCTGCTCTGTGGCCAGCCCCCTGGCAGGCTGTGTGCTGCTGGGCACACCCTGATGTTGCATGGCGTTCGCCACCTCCCATTCTCAGACCCTTCCAACACAGGCCCTGGGGGGTTAGGAAGAGAATGACAGTTGGCTGAATGTTGAGTTGTTTCGCTGGGTGACCACTGGCTGGCCCCACCGTCTCTTCTTGGGACTTGGGCGGAGCTGGCCTTGGGGTCAGCTCTGAACCAGAATTTGTTACAGCAAGAGCTGGGGAGCCCAGCTTTTAATTTGGATCAATGATCAGGTTGAAGTGATTGATGTAGAGGAAGTAGAGCTTGAAGAGAGGGGCAGATGCCCAGGTGCGCTGGGCTTTTCATCTTCACATCAAATGCTACCTGGTGAGTTACAGGGCGCAGACTGGGGTCGGGGGAGCGAGGGGTAGGCAGCTGCTGCTCCAAAGCAGAGAGGGGGCCATGTGGCTGAAGACAGATCCGGGCTTCCTGTCAGACAGCTGGCTGTAAATCACAGGCTGCAACTTCTGGGGAGGAGCAGACAGGTAAGAGTCTCGTAGCAGATGAAAGAGCCGGGGCCGATGGTGTACATAATGGAGACTTAATAAATTATTATTTGTTCATTTATTCATGTGATGAGGATCTGTGGCCTTGTTCCTCAAAGTGTGGGCCGCGGCCCAGGGGCATCCGCATCCTCTGGGGAACTTGTCAGAAATGTCAGATCTCAGGCTCCACCCTAAGCCTGTAGAACCAGAATCTGCATTTTGATAAAACTGCCAGGGAATTCTTAGCCACAGACTGAGTCAGAAGGCCTTATTTACAAGCTAGCTTTAATGGCCAGCTTTTAGGCAGGGCCCTTTGGGGACGCTGAGAGGGTGCATCTGGCAAACTTCACCCCCCAGCTGTGAGGTGCTTGGAGGAGGGGCCCAAGTGCTCCTTCTGCAGGCGTTACTTCTGAGAAGACACATTCCACACCTGGTTCATTCCTCTCTAAAGTTCATGTAACATCTGCCCACTTCGACAAGATGGGAACACAAATGACAATAGCTCACAGCAGTGACAATACAGCAAAGGAGGTCTAAGTGCCTTTTCTTGAGGGGGTTTGAAATAAAGCCACTATCGGCTCCAGGTTCCTTCCCTTGTGTCCATTCGCCACCCCACTGAAATTCCTAGTGTCCTCCCCAAAGAAAACCTGCTCTTTCTAAATGAATGGATCTGTCCTGAATCACTTGCACCTCTGTGTGAATTTAAATCAGCGACTATTTGCATTTTTATACTCTCGATGACTATTAAAGCTACTCCAGAACCAATGAACAGGTGGGAAGGGCATTTACACCGTTTAGGTAAGTTATGTCATCTTAGAATGCAGGTCCTGGAAACAGCCTTACCAATACAGAAATCTGAAAAGCACTTTACAGTTTTAAAAAGTACTTCTTCCCTCATGCACCTATTTTGTGGATTAAAAAACCCGGAAGTTCAGAGAGTTTGCAACCTCCTTGAAGGTGCACAACTAATAAGTGGCAAAACTGAAATCTAAACCTAGGTCTTCAACTAGAAAATTTGTGTTCCTTATATACTGTGAGGCTGCTTCTACAGTAGGAAAGTTCTTGGTTATCCAAGAGGCCCCAAGTTCCTCATCTCTTTTCATTTCCCATTAATTAAAGAAAAAAAAATTATTAAGCACCTTCTTTATGATTGGAGCTGAGGAAAGAAGGCAGCTGCTAGGATAACATGACCTGTTCATCTATCATTTATGTATCATCCATCTACCTACCTACCAACCTATTTATCTGTCCATCCATCCATCCATCGACTTATCCATTTATCTACACACCCAATTGCTGCCTTCAACCTCAAGAAACTTACAGATCATTAAAAGAGAAAGGACATGCTGAGAAAACTATTTTAATTTCCTTGACATTCAATTTCTTTTGCCCCATAAAGTCCGATGTCCTCCCGGTGACGAATCCCGATTCTGGAGTTCACCCTCTCTTGGGGCTCTTTAGAACCAGCTCTGGAATCAGGTGTGCTAACAACATTTTATTCTGTGTCAGTGCACACGTGGAACTAAGCTACCTTACCATGGTCCAGGAAAAAAAAAAAAAAATCCACCATGCTATTTGTGAGCTTAAGTAATGCATTGAAAGTTGAGAGTCACAAAGTAATGGTGGCATCGTGGGAGAATGGCTGCTCCCCCATCCCCGTCTCCTCCTCGCCACCCTTGCTCCACTCAAGGAAGCTCCAATGCGTCCTTTTTTAGGATGAGTCATTCACCATCTCCTAACCCCAAAGCTGTACAACCACATGTATCACAGCACTCAGGAGGAAAAAGGATTTTCTCTCTGCATGAGGACGTTAGGCTGCAGTGGGTATTTTATCTTTAAATAAACTCTTTTACCTTGACATACGACATATACACTGCAGAGAGTGTATACATTAGAAGCAGACTGCTTGGTTACTTTTCACAAAGTGAACACGCTTGTGTAACCAGTATCCAAACCAAGAGACGAAACAAAAGCAACATCCCAGAGGCCACCGTGACCCTGAATCTAAGACAGTGGGCAATTTAAAGAGCATATCTTTTCTTCCTATTACAAACACAAGAGGAACATGGAAAGTGACAGGAATGAGGAACAATATCCTAGTAGAAAATGGAGGGACATTTCATCTGGCGGGAGAGCAAAGGAGGCTTCAGAACTAGACCCTGCAAGATGGGTGCTGTATGGTTAAACAGAGAAGGGGTAGGTAGTTGGGAGCTTGAGCCAACCAAAGGGCAGGGAGGGTTTCGGTGCCCGGCAAGGAGCCCAGTCTTGTGTGTGTCTGGAGATGAGGGAGGATGGGGAGGGAAGGCTGAGGAACCTAAGACTGGGGGGACCATATTGTGAAAAATATGTGGACTAACAGTGCAGGTGTCATTTGGTGGCTGGTGCAGGATTTCAGATATATCTATTAAGATTCAGCATTGCAACTGACAACAAAAATCAGATTTGTTTAAGTGAAAAAAAAAATAAAAAGCAACATATTGCCTCAGGCATCGCTTGATCTAGGGTTCAAATGACGACTGAAAATAGGCTTTTACCCCCTTCTGTTACTTTTTTCTCTGTCCTTGGAGTCATCACCTTTTAATTTGGGTTCCCCCAAAGCAGGCCCCGAGGCGAAGATCTGAATATGATTTGGGAAATGGAGAAAGTACCAGTGGTGATGTGGGGAAGGTGAGACAGGGAAGGGAAGGAAGACAGCCAGTAAATGGGGCAGTATCAAGCCGGCCCCGCTGTGGGTGCCGGGGGCCAGATCCCACTGTGAGCTCTGGGTAAACACGCGGAGCTTGGGGCTTCAGCCTGCGACACTCTGGGTGGCAGGGGGTGGGGCGGGGAGGTTGTTGAGGTAACTACTGTCAGCAGGCATTGATGGAAATGATGCTGATGCTTAAGGAACACTAATTCCCTGTGACTCCTGGCTGCCATGCACTCAGGGCACCCAGACTTCTGAGATATACGAGGAAGCCCAAAGGCAGAGATGCATCTGGGAGTGGCCGGTGTCCCTGAATGGGTGAGAACTCTAGATAATGTTGGGGGCCCAGCAGCATTAGCCTCATCTTCATTCTTAGGGGGGCTCGTCCTTTATTTGCACAGCTGGTAACCGGGCATTTCTTAGGGCTGGTAAAAGAGAGAATCCCTCCCCTCTCCCCAACCACACTGCTCCCGATACTTGAGTAAAAGGCCTGATTCTAGCTTTCATTTCATCCAAATTGGGTCACTTGAATTAGTTCCTGATGTCAGTGGGGAGGTGATGTCCTAGAAAAGAATCCCCATGCCATGAGGTGACTCAGCAGAGGAGAGAGGGAGGAGAGGCATGTTCACACAGCAGAGTGGGAAGCCCTGTGGGGTGTGACGGAGGTGGCCCTAGTGTGCGGTGTGGGAGCCTGAGGAAGAGCTTGGACTGAAAGTGTTTCTATGGGTGTCTGTCGTTTGGGTGTCCCCAAAGCAGACCCTCAGACAAGGACCACCGGTACAGGCGGTTTACCTGGGAGGTGGTTCAGAAAGCAGGAATGAGGGAGGGGGGTGTAAGACAGAAAAGGAAAAGGAGACGGTTCAGGGGATGTTCGCAGGCAGGTCACCTCTGTGGGCGGGTGGGACCCAACCCCACGGAGACGTCTGGGGTCCGGAGTAGAACGTACCTCAGGGTCTCTCACCAAGGCCTGAGGAGACCGAAGCCTCTGGTCATCAGTTCCCATCCCACGCTGGCTGGAGGACTCTCTGACGCATTTCACTCCTCAGTCCTTCCAGCCCGACCCGTGTGTGGGCTCACGTGCCTGTGGCCGGGGAAGCCACCAGCAGTGTGGGCGTCACCTGGCCGCAGGAATCCTGCAGGGCGGATGGAGGCGATGAGGTCAGGATAGCGTCTTCCTCTGCAGCTGGGTCCCCCTGTCCTCCTGTCACTGTGGCACAGCTCCCGCTCCAGCTCCTGGTACCCACCCCCTTTCCAGGCTTTACATTCTTCACTCTCTGCTCCTAGGCAGCCCCAGGAACCCTTCCCCACCGCCCACCTGTCTCCCCTAATCCGACTACCTGTACCTCCACATTGGCCCTGGATGTGAATTCCTTTGATAAACTCTCACGTTAACAAAAAGCAAGGAATAAAGGCTTGTGGGGGAAGGAGTGTCATATGTTAATTAATCTAAAATTTTCCCTGGGAATGGAAGTGGCAGTTCTGTGAGCTGGAAGAAAATTATGTGACCTAGCCTGTATCTGTTGATTCAAATGAATCGGAGATTCTCACGTTTTAGAAGTTCTGGAGAGCTTCCTTTAAACCAGGTACCCTCCCTTCTCTGAATCTGACGGGTCCCCCTGTGGTGGGTTGGGGCTGGGGACCTGGCCTCCCTGGTGAAGAATCCCTGTGTGATATCTAGGAAGTTTCCGAAGCGCCAGTCTTGGAAAGCAGACGCCGTGGAGGCAGAGGGAAGGCTGAGAGCCGCTAGTTTGACATGTAGCTTTCTACCCGCCAGGGCAGTTGAATGGAGAGAAAACGGTGGGTTTGAATTCCGAAATGACTAGCCACAGAGCGTCTCCGCACCTCAGTTTCGCCATCTGTAGAAGGGGAATGAAGAGGAATGCGAACTGCATGGGACTGTGGTAGGAATTAACGGAGCCTCGGGCATATAGCTTAGATTGCACACTTTATTATTATTATTATTATTATTATTATTATTATTATTATTATTATTTTGCAATCAACTCTCTGGGTAATCGTTCATGCAGAGCCTCCCACCTCCTTTCATATCACCAACCAGGCCAGCCCCATGCCTCGTCAGCCTCTGCCTCACAGCTCCAGCCCTGCCCACTGCAGCCAAAAGGGTCTCTGAACTAGGGGCTCAGGGATGGTCCCCTTTACCTCTGGATCACAGCGCTTGCAGAGATCCCCCCACTCTTTTGTCTTGTAGACTTAGAGAACAGGGGCACCCTGGAGGCTCGTTCAGATGTCCCAGAGGGTCACAGGCAACGTCTGTGGTATTTAACAGGAAGGGCTTTGCTAAGGCAGGAATTGGAGGGTGACCGGGGAAGTGAGAGTCATGACCAGATCACCCCCTCAGAGACACCTTCTTAGGTGAGCTTGAAGACAGCTCCTCAACCTTTTGAGCCCTACAGAACACACTCCCACCAAAGAACTGCCAATCTCATCCATTACATGCTGCTGTCTGCCTCTGTCTCCCTTCCTTATATGCTTTTAATTAGTACTGAAATCATTGCCCTCCAATTCGACATGAAAATTAAAAAAAAAAATACAATAAACAAAGAAAATATCACATGCACAAAATCGCACATCAGGAAAATTTCATTCGCATTCCTCAAAAGAGGCTGATTATTGTGGATTCTCCAAGAAGCCTGGGTAAAGTAACCATTTATCCAAAACCCAAATGCAGGCACAAATGCCCTCAGAATGAAAAGCCACTCGCTGTCATTTGGAGTAGTGGAAGTGAGTGGAGATTCCCAGGAATTCCCTGGGGGAATCCTGCAGAGGCTTTGCCTGGAGGAGACTGACCCCAAATATAGCAGGTGCAGCTGGCCCCAGGCTGGAAGGCATTCCTGGCTGTTCTTTACCCTCAGCCAGTGAGGGCTCCCTGCCTGATGCTCTGCTCTCTCGTTTCTGCCTCTTGGATCAACGTGATGTGCTCTGAGTCATTCTTTTTCCCCCCTTAAAGCTCCACGTGGTAAAGTGAAAAGGACATTGCTGACCTCTCCACTTTCCCCTACTTGCTTCACCCAGTGACAGCTTAGGACATATTTTAGAGGCTCTTTTTCCAAACGAGAACACACTCACTAGCAACCCAAACAGAAAGCTTTTGCAATGAGAGCCTGCCCAATTAAAGTCCTACCAGAGCAGGGCCTCCGAGAAAGCCTGATGCACAAGAGCTCTGTGGGGGAGATGAAGATGATAAATACTAACCCATCTAATATATTCTACCGGTCACTTCTAATGCCAAAAGAATGGTATAGTCCTATGCACAATCCTTTCTGGAATAAGATGGGGGAATGAATAAAGAAATAATTACACAGTATCTGTTGCATATTACTCTATCTTGCATTTATATAGAAAACACATTTTCTGAGTAGTTTGCAAGTATTCTACATTTAGGGACTCATTGCAAGCAGTGTATGCTCGCATTTAAATCCTTCTGTAATAGAATTTGCTGAATAATGGAGAAAAGATTGAACCACTTAATAGAAGGTATTAGAAAAAATTATTTTATACTCCTACACAATACTATACGCAGAAATGTACTCGAAGAGAATTAAGCAGTTAAACTTAACAACAAAAGTATAAAAGTATTAGGAAAAAATACAAGATAGTTTTTTTTTTTTAAAGCGATGTTTGGATGAAGGCCTTCCTAAGGAAGAAATAAACTCCAAAAGTCCAAATGAGTGGAAAAATTAAGAAATTTCACCTTGTAAAAATGAAGAACTTCTGAACAACAATAAAAATACCATAAACAAAGTTAGAAGGTACAAAAACAGTTACAGGCAGAAGGAATATTTGCAATATATTTAATACAGAAGAGATCATTAGCCAGAATATGTGTGTATGCTCAAGCGTGTGCACACATGTGTGTGTTTTACAGTATGACAGAAAAATGGACATGAGATATGAATGAGCACTTCAGATGAAGATATATAAATGGCCAAATATATATAAACACACTTTGGATTCAGTTATAATCAAATAATGAAGATGCATCATTTGACACATGGAACTGTAAAAAAAAATGTTTTTTTTTGTAATGAATAAATCAGTAGAGCTTCTTAGTTGCCAACAAAATTCAATCCAGAGATTTTAAGCAGAAGAGGAATTCATGGGATATCCAGGAGGGCTAGAGAGAGAGAACTGCAGAATACAGTGCTAGAATAACACCAAATCACACTACAGGGGCTGTTCTGGCAAAGAGACCCCGCCACCCATTCTTGATCCAGACCCTGCAACTTACACCAATGATGTCAGGTACTGGACTCCAGCAGCTCTGCCCCTGAAACTCCCATAGAGCTAAACACCACCATGATCGATCTTGTCAAAGAAAAGATTTCATGCTGATTTGCATTGCCCACTTCGGAACAGAAGACTTGAGTAGATGTGTCTGATTGGTAAAGCCAATGTCACGTACCAGCAGCTTGGACACAATGAGAGAGCAACTTTGGACTTCTACTATGGGACCAAATGAAGACTCATCATGTCCTCACATGCAGGAAGGGTAAGCCAAAGTTGGCAAAGATCTATGCTTCCACTTCAAGAAACTAGAAAAAGTAGAGCAACCAAACTCAAAGCAAACAGAATGAAAGAAGTAATAAATATAACAGAAATCAAGGAAATCGAGAATAAACAAAAGAGAAAATCGATGAAGCTAAAATCTGGTTTTCTGAAAAGTTTAATAAAACTGATAACCAGACTAACCAAGAAAAAATCCAGAAGACATAAATTATAAATATCAGGATTAAAGGTGGTAATATCGCTATAATACTGCAAACATTCAAAAGATACTAAGGGAATACTATGAATAACTCTATGCCCACAAATTTTACAACTTAGATGAAATAGACTGATTTAAAAAAAAAAACTCAAGCTGTTAATGCTCACTCAAGAGAGTTAGATAATATAAATAGTATTATATCTTATAAAAAAATTTAATTAGTAGTTAAAGGCCTTCCAAAAAAGAAAATTTACAGCCTGTATGTCTTCACTGGTGAATTCTACCAAACATTTAAGGGGGAAAGAAAATAACTATATACAAAAGTTTAAGAATATAGAAGAAGAAAGACTACTTCCCAAGTTATTTTATGAGTCTAGTATTATCTTGATTATCAAACCAAACAAAGCTTTTACAAGAAAAGAACGTTATAGACCAATATCCCTCATGAACATGGAGACAAAAATCCTCAGCAAAATACTAATAAAAGGAATCCAGCAGTATATTAAAAGGATAATACATTATGACTGAGTGGGATTCATCTCAAGAATGCAAGTTTGGTTCAGCATTGAAAAATCGATCACCGTGATTTGCCATGTCAACAGACTAAAGAAGAATAACCATATGATAATCTCCACAGATGCAAGAAAAGCATTTAACAAAATTCAATATTGATTCACAGACAAAAGCTCTTAGCAAACTAGGAATTAACCTCAATCTGTTCAAAGACGTTTGCAAAAAAATCTTCAGCTAATGTATACTTACTAATAAAGATTGAAAATTTTCGCTGTAAGTTTGGAACAAGGTAAGCATGTCTGCTCCCAACACTCCTATTCACCATTGCATTAAAGGTCCTTGCTAGTGCAGATAGGAATCTGTATTAAAAAAGAGAAGTAAACTGTCTACTGGCACATGGCGTGATTGTCTACATTGAATATCCAAAGTAATCTACAAAAACCTGCTAGAACTAATACATGAGCTTAGCACTGCCATAGGATACAAGGTCAATTTTAAAAAATCAACCATATGTCTATATGCTAGCAATAAATAACTAAAAATTGACATTTAAAAAAGTACCATTTTAGTAATACCAAAAATATGAAATACTTAGGTATAAATTTCACAAAATAGGCTCAGAATAGGTATGCTGAAAACTATAAAACACTGATGAAAGAAATGAAAGATGACCTAAATATATGAGATATATCATGTTCATGAATTGTAAAACTCAGTATAGTTTAGACATCAATTATCACCAAGTTGATCAATAGATTCAGTGCAATTCCAATAAAAATTCTAACAGGTTTTAGAAAAAAGATATTGACAAATTGATTCTAAAATGTGTATAGAAAGGCAAAGAAACTAGAAAAGCCAGAACAATTTCGCAAAGAACAAGTCTGGAAGACTCACACTACTGTATTTCAAGACTTATTATAAAGCTTTGGAGATAGAGTGTGGCATTCATGAAAGGATAGATACAAAGATCAATGTAAAGAATACTAAGTCTAGAAATAGATCCACATATATATGCTTCATTAATCTCCAACAAAATTACAAAAGCAATTGACTGGAATAAGGATAGTCTTTTCAACGATTCATATGCAAACATACAACAAACAAATAATGTTTATTCTGTCAAAAATAGACAAAAGCATTGAAAAGATACCTTACCAAAGAAGATATATAGAAAGCAAATAAACACACAAAAGGATGCTCAATATCATTAGTCATTAGGGGAATGTAAATTAAAATCAAGAGATACCTTTTTACATACCAATCAGAAGGGCTAAAGAAAAAAAAAGAAAAGAAAAGACACCATTAATACCAAGTGATGATGAAGATGTGGAGTAACTGAAATTCCCATACATTGCTTGTGGAAATGAAAAATGATACATCCACTTTGGAAAATAGTATGGCGATTTATTTTTATTTTTATTTTATATTAATTTTTATTTTTCAATTGCAGTTGACATTCAACATTATTTTATTGGAGTTTCAGGTGTACAGCATAGTGATTAGACATTTATATAATCCACAAAGTGATCCCCCCCAATAAGTCTGGAACACACCTAGCACCATACATAGTTATTATAATACCACCAACTGTGTGCCCCATGCTGTCCTTTATAACCCTGTGACCATTTTGTAACTACCAATTTGTATTTCCCAATCCCTTCATCTCCCTGACCCAACCCCCAATCCCCTCCCAGCTAGAAACCATCAGTTTGTTCTCTTTATCCAAGAGCCTGTTTCTGTTTTGTTAATTTCTTTATTTTATTCTATATATTCCACATAGAAATGAAATTGTGTGGTACTTGTCTTTCTCAATCTGACGCATTTCACTTAGCATAATACCTTCTAGGTCCATTCATGCTGTTGCAAATAGCTAGATTTCATTCTTTGTCATGGCTGAATAATATTTCATTCATATATTTATCTGTTCAGCTATCAATGGACACCTAGGTTGCTTCCATATCTTGGCTATTGTAAATAATGCTGCAATGAACATGAGAGTTTATATATCTTTTTGAATTAGTGTTTTGGATTTCTCAGATAAATGCCCAGAGGCAGAATTGCTAGGTCATAAGATAGTTCTATTTTTAATTTTTGAGGAGCCTCTATACTGTTTTCCATAGTGACTACACCAATCTGCAGTTTCTTATAATGTTTAGTACTCTTACCATATGATCCAGGCAATGTCCTTCACAGGCGTTTACCCAAGTGAAATGAGAGCTATGTTGACACAAACATGTGTACATAGATGTTTACTTATAATCATCAAAAAATAGAAAGAACATGCACATTCTTCAATGGGGGAATAGATCAACTATAGTACTTCCAACTCGGCAATAAAAATAAATGAAATATTGATACACACATCAACATTGATTAATCTCTAATGCCTTATGCTACATTAAAGAAGCCAGACTCAAAAACTTACATATTCTGTGATTCCATTTATAGAGAAATTTGGAAAAGGCAAAACTATAGAAATAGTTTCTATAGTTTTCTATAAAACTATAGAAATAGAAAATTAACATATTAACAGTAGCCAAGGTTTTGGTATAGGGGAAGGGTTAAGCCATAAAAGGGCATGTGTATATTTTGAGGGTAATGGGACTGCTTTTTATCTTAATGGTGTTGATAGTTGTATGATTGCATGGATTTGTTAAATTTCACAGAACTGTTTAATAAGACGGGTGAATTTGACTACGTGTAAATTTTACCTTAAAAAATAAAAAAAAAAAAGAGGTTGAAAGTTTGAGAGTGACAGTAGTGACAGTATGACCAATCTCACCGTAATAGGAAATATCAATATCCCACAAAGCAGAGTAAAGGAAATTCAGATGCCCTTTTGGCTGGATTATCAGTTGGTGAATGCTTCTTGGAAGGCAATTTGGTGGTATATCTTAAAATTTTAACACTTATACCCCTTAAAGAAGGTCATCCCACTTCCGGAAATGTATGTACTGATATCCTTGAACATGTGTACACCGGTAGAGTAAGGTCTACAGGGACAGCAGACCACCTGGTCTCTGCAGCTTGGGAACTATCAGGAAATACCATCCTTCTGTGGATATTGGCGGCATAGAAAGTATGGCTGCCCCACACATATCCTCTTGAGTCTTACTATTGCAGTGCACACAGGCCAGTTTCCCAGCTGCCTGAGGGTTTTCTCTGGCCTCAACTAAAACTTCTACCCCGAGCAACCCTTGAATAATGACTTCTGGGAGTTGATATATAAATACCCTCTTCCCCAGAGGGCTAACCCCGAGACATCCTTTCTACATCGATTCCCAGAATTCCTTATTGGGATTAGCTTTCAGTTGCCAAATATGGTGACTGGCTTGATAACATGTCCCTTATTAACTTCCTTCTCTTCCCTGCTTGATTTTCCACTTCGGGGATTATATCTCAAATAAGCCAATTTTGCTTGAATCCTTGTCTTGGGCCATGATTAGGCAAAAACCAACCTAAGACAATTGGATCCTCCTGGAAGAAAGGCAGCGGTGGCCCCACTCTTATGTGGCTTCCTGATTGGTGAGCTTCAATGAAGGGACCACAGAGGAGGAAAGGACACTGTTTACGAGCACATGTGGGATCTCTGAAGTTTGGGTGAGCAGGACGTAGCAGATTTTGCTTGAGGTGTGAGCTCATGCCACTGACATGGAAATTATTGCTGCTGCTAGAACCTCCACTTTGCATTCATTTCCAGTTCAAGGGACAGAAACACAAGCCATGTTAGAGTTTCTCATAGTCCTGCTTTAAATAAGACTAAGACAGCTGAACTTGGTGAGATTACTAGGTGCACTTGCCCTAAGCACCATCAGTCACTGCGCAGAGATTTAAATTTCACAAATGGAATCTGTAGCCTGTGAACTACTGCTGTTTAAGTTGGATATTAATAATTCGTGTCCCTTCTACTACCAAAAAAGAGTTTTGAGAAATTACTGCTTACGTTGTGAATTTGAGAACGCCCTGGGTCAATTCGTCTTCTAAAGTTAACTGGTCCAAGCAGCTGCTGTTTGCAAAGAGTAAGATTTCATAATCCATGGTGGGCTGGCTCCAAAGAGAGGAGGTATGCGTTTTTAAGTCTATCTGAGGATGCTTGATTCAGATTTTTTTTTTTTCTTCCAGCAACAGCACTGCTGAATTGGTTCCAGTCAACCGGACTCACTATGAAGACCATCCGGTCTGGAAGGTGATAAACAGGATCCAGAAAGTCCTTGAAGACCTGAGTCTCTGCAAGTGCACTGTGTTCTTACTATTGGCAATAGCAGAGCGTAGGTCATAGTGGAGGTCAACTAGTTCCTGCTGGGTCGAATGTCGCTGAGCTACCGACCATACTGGCCCTGCATTACACTGGGCTCCCTTTTCTGAGACAGCCTACAGGATGGTCAATTAATGTCACTGACTGTGTGACTTGACAGTGTAGACTGCTGATTGACAAGTGCCTTTATAGGTGTGGGTGGGTGGTAAGTTATAAAACCCATCTCAGCAATTCAGTTCATTTCTAAGCTGTAGAAGTTATTGGTTCTCTCCTGAACAATGACTTTTAAGAGAGAACTTTGTATCATTAAGGAAGACAATTTTTGTGATATGTCGACCCTGTAGCTCATTCAGGTGTCTCTCCCCTGAAAATGTGCCAGGTGGTTTGGAAGAGATTCTAACATTTAGCATGACCGGTCAAAAGATTTTGATGAGAAATCCATATAGATTTTTGCAAAGCAAATGCAGGGGGAGGATTTCTTGATAGAAATCTATCTTGATATAAATCAATATGTATTTATCCATTTATTTAGTTTAAGGAAGGAGGTAAGTTCTCGTCAACAGTTGTCTCAAGCAAGTATTAGAGAGAGAGAAAGAAAGAGAGAGAGAGGGAGAGAGAGAGAGAGGGAGAGAGAGAGAGGGGGAGAGAGAGAAAGAGAGAGAGAGAGAGAGAGAGAGAGAGAGAGAGAGAGAGTGTGTGTGTGTGTGTGTGTGTGTGTGTGTGTGTGTGACTAACTCTAAAGTGTAGCTTTAAACTTTAAAGGTGTGTGTGACCTTCGTAGTGCAGAAACCATAACTTTTGGAAAGACTCAGACCTTTAAGAAAGGTCACTCAGCTTCTGGATCTGCTGAGACAGAGGGACGCAGATGGTTGCTCAATCCTAGCAACGCCCCTTTTCAAAATAACTTTTTGTTTCCCCTTAATTACAAGTTTCTTTGCTTATAAAACTCTGGGTATGATTTCATCCTTTCACATCGCCCAGAGCAGGGTGAGGGTGCTAGGTGCCCAGCTATAAAAATTCAGATGGATGTTACGTGAGGCACACAGAGATCTTAGAAACCCAGGCCTGTAGGAAACAGACGACACTAGGAAAGGGTGGGAAGAATGAGGGTTGAGGGGAAGGGCAGGACCCTGAGGCAGAGATCTGCCAGGACGACCAGACTTTGGGAGACATTAGGAGGCCATAGGTGGGACTTGAAGCGGGAGAGTGCTGGATCCACTTGGAAATGAGTCCACTAACCACTGCTGAGGGTAAGAGGTTGACCCAATACAATGGATATGAGTAACAGGCTGAGGCAGGGAGCCTTTTGGTGGCCAGAGGACTCATCACAGCAGATATCAGGCTTGTGGCTCAGTAGAAGTCCTTCCAATGCCTTGTGCTGGAGCTGGGCCTCTGAGATGCTGTTTGCTGTAAGGGATGCCCCCGCTGGGCCAAGAGATACACCTTGCATCTTGAATGATGCAGCCTTCTCATCTGAAGCCCAAGTTTTCCCCAGATGCATGAGGAGCTGTCTAATAAACAAACATGACATAGCACGCTGCCCCTCGGAACTTGTCCCTGCCCGGCTCTGCTTCATGCAATGTCAACCACGCTGGTCACTTTGTCTTTCCTTTGGACATCCAACACTTTCCTGTTCCAGGGTCTTCCCACCTACTGTCCCCTCTGCTGCATTGCTTTTTCTCCACACATCCTTTTGGCTCCTGCCCCCCTCATTTTATTCCAGTTTATGCTCACCTAAATTTAACAAAGGTCTTTCCGACCCATTCTTACTGAAATAGCACTTTTTCTTTCTCTAGACTATTATCTTGGATTAATTAATTTATTTTTCTTCGTAACACTTATAATTCCTTGATATTATGTCATCTATTTATTGTATACTGTCGGTCTCCCCACTATAATAAAAGCACTGTGGAGGTAGAACTCATTTTGCCATCATATCTTCAGTGTGTAGAACCAGGCTTGGTACAAAGGGGTGCTCAAGAAATATTTGTTGAATGAATGAATGAATGGACTGTACTAGTTCCCATTATATGCAATAAGTGGTTATGGTGTTCACCACTAACCTTCATGTGGCAAGATCAGCTCAGTTAATTAAATGAGGTTGCCCGTGGTCCCAAGAGAGAACCACAGGACTCCAGAACATTGAAGGCTGCTGAGTGTTGTGAATCTTCCCACTGCAGGGTTCTCTCCCCAGTGGATTCTCCGCAGCTCCTGTGGATAATGGCAGACTTGATTGACACAAGCACCCTCAGACTTCCCACAGGGGCTGGAGACTGGCAGGCTCCTGGCAAGTTGCAACCTTGGGAACAACCTGGAAATTGCAACCACAGGGAGATGAGACTCTCTAATTTGTATTCTCAATAAGATACAAGAGGACACTGCACTGATGAACAGGGAGAAATCTGAAATCAGAATAGATTGCTTTCTGATGAAAAACACGAATCCCTTAATTTAGAAAACCATTCCAGATAGCATAAATAGCATAGTGGATAAGGCAGAGAAGTGACTCATTGATTTTGAAGGATGGTTTGATAAATTATCTGATTATTCAGAAATGTAAAAAGATTTCCTAGAAGTGTAAAAAGATTGAGATCATGAGCAAAAAGATAAGAGTCATGAAAAATTGATTCAGGAGGTGTAATAAAAGCCATTTTCCTGAGCTAAAAAGACTGGACTCTCTAGATTGAAAGGGCTTACTAAGTATCAGAGAAATTAATATAAAGAAAACACACTTAGAAACACCCAGGAAATTTTTTTATGAAAATTTAAGACTAAGGAAAATAATCTTACAAGTAACCATGTAGATTAAAAAAAAAAAAAACAGTCAAATTGACAAGTTACTTCTTTTCTGCAGCTCCAAAAATCAGAAGAAAATAGAATTGCTTAATTGTCTGGGGAAAGGGAGATAGAGAGGGAGAGGATAGCCCAGACAGGCGAGAAAGGATGCAACTGACCTGTCTCTCTTAATTTTCATTTTCTCCAAAAGCAATTGAGTGATCTTAGAAACAAATCCCCATGCAGAACTCAAGTATAAGGAAAATGCAATGTGAAAAGAATGTGGTGAGCAACAATAGAATTTAAAATTAAATTATTGCCTAAATAATTGAATAGTTACATATAACATTAAATTTAAATAAGTAAATATTTAATATTGTAAGAAAACAATGCAAATGTAAAAATATTTTTGAAAAGAAAAAGAGTGATATCAAACAATCTTATTAACTTGGATTTGAAAGCCAAGATTATATCAGCAAAACTTGGAAAGATGGAAGTGGACATAGGTGAGAAAGAAATGAAAGGGTTTTAGATCTCCCATCTTCCATGGAGAGGGATGAGAGGTCCTATATCATTCTTGACACTGAGAAAAGAATATAGGGCCAACTATGTTTTGCAATACAGGGTAACCATTAACCCAGCAAAAATAAAATTCACAACTCTCAAATCACTTGGCTAACAAGAGCAAATAAACAAAACATTTGGCAAAGGATAGGCAGAAAAGAATTAAAGAGTCATCAAAAACTCAGATTACATAAACTAAGATGAAAGAAATAAGACCAGCTATGTCAATTTTCACAGCAGATGTGATAATGAATAAAAGCAGACTGGATCCAAACATAGGTTATTTATAAGAGACATGTCGAAAACAACAACAGAGAAATTAAAATAATTTTAGCAAGTAAATAAATAAATGCATACAAACGATTGGCCCCTAGATGTCTCAGGCATCAGAAGCTGTAAGATGTTAAGAAATGCCATTTGTCATCTTTTCTACCCTGGTTAGACGTATTCTGCAATGAAAGAGAGAAGGAAGAGAATGGGGAAGACAGAGAGAGAGAGAGAGAGAGAGAGAGAGAGAGACTGCTTTGGATGTCCTAGTGTCTTTCCAAAGAATTCCTCTTTTTAGCTAAGTTTGTTCGAATTTGGTTTTGGTAACTTGCAGCTCAAAGAATCCTAATAATACAGACCTTCATTCTAAAAGGTCATGTTTTCTGTCTCTGTCACAATGAACATTGACCCTATATGCAGAGGCATCAGGGAACTCAGAATGGGGGAGATGGAGACTGTGGTGGCAGAAAGATGTGGCCAGAACCAAGAGGAGACAAGAAGTTGTATTTCCACAGCTCCAGTGACAACACACCTGCCGCTTCAAGAGCCCAGCATCAGGAGCAAGGCCATTCAGTATCCAGGGTGGCTCCTCTCATGCTGAAGAAAAGCTAGTGCAGCAGAAAGAGCAGTGATTTGGGACCAGTACTAAGCCAGACTTCAGATGCCAGCTCTGCTACTTGTTATTGGTATCATCTGGGGATGACCTCAGATGATCTCTATGAATTGAGACTAATCGGTTTCCCAATCAAAACCTTAAGGCTACTCCCATACCATATGTGCCCTTGAGCTTTGTTTATGAAAATGCATCAGGTCTTTCTATAATTTGCCACAGCCCTTCCTCTGCAGTATTTTTGAGTAATTAGACTTGGGCCTTGGTGTTCCCTGAGGAATTTGTCTTGTGTACACCCTTTGGCCCTTTCCTTTCTGGAGGCCTAAATTCAGAGTCCAAGACCCTCAGCCTCAAGCCCTTTGCCCAGCCAGTCAGTCTCATCCATGTCCAGCCTGTGAGGGGGTTTCAAACAGGAACCAGATCAACTAAATTTGTGAATGTGGACCTTTAATAAATAATACACATAAAACACCTACCACATGGTAGGTACTCAAGGAACATCACTTTCTGGATAAAATCTGAGTGCACTAAGTTGCCCATTACATTAAGTCACCAGCTCTGCCTTGCAAATTCAGATGTGTTCTGCCCATTGCTCTTCTTGAATATCATGCTTGATGGGTGAGGTTGCAAGGCGCCGTTTGGCCTCTGTTGGAAGGATGGCTATTTTCAGTGGAGAGGAATTTAATCTCATTATCACCAGCAGTCGGGTTCAGGCTGGTGGCCCTGCCATAGATTGCGGATCCCATCCACAAGATAACGTGACTCATTCTAGGAAGATGTAGGATTGCCACTGCAAAACTATTTTTAGAAACCTACTTTTTTTTTTTTCCTGTCCAGAACATCCACCTGAAAATAGCTCTGAGCATTGTGGAGGTAGCACCTCGCAGAGTACTGAACTGAAAATTCAAGCCTACACATTTATAGATTTTACTTCTAAATCCAGATTTCATAATGACATAAAACATGTTGATAATAAAGAGCAGCTATAAGGAGCTTGAGAATATGACCCAAATTCAATTCATTCTCTGCCTTTTATCCGGGAAGAATCTAAGTATTGTGTTCCTGGAGGCAGGGTGGGGGGAGAAAATTACTGTTTCTTTCGCCACCCAGATACTGGTGGGTCGTCTGATTGCATTCCTACGCACAAGTCCTTTCCTTTCTCTTCCTTGCGAACAGTGTCCTAATTTTGTTCAAGCAGCAGGTCGTATAAGCCAGTCTTGGCAATTCCGTTCCCTTTTGTTGGTGAGTGGTCTAGGGGTGGGCGTGAGAGCCAGGGCTGGCAAAGGATTTGAAAGGGGATGCTTCTAGGGACTTTGGGGCGAATACAAAAAGACAGTGGCAGCACAGGAAGGAAGCCCTCTCCACTCCCACCTTTGGAGCAAAGTAGGAAGATCTGATGCCTAAAGTTGAAGGATCTAACTTGCCAGCAGAACACCAGACCTAGGCAACGGAGCCAGCACACTGAAGAGGCTGAGTAGAAGCGTGGGTGGGCGCTTCATGACACAGGGCACTGCTGAGGCAACCCTTAAACAAGCTACCTCTGGATTTCTCAATAACGAGAAGAATAAAAGTCTTGTGGCTCAAACCACTGAAGGCTGGGCTTTTGCTGTTTGTAGCTAAAACAGTCCTAAGGGATGCACACCCACTGGTTTCCCCCCAGTGTCTGTTCCTTCATGTTCCTTAGTAAGTAGAACTCCACCCCCTGCCCCATTTTCATCTGGACATATAACCACTTAGATGGATGCTCATTTCCCAGCATCCCTTACAACTAAGTGTGCCCATATGACCTATGAGATATTAGCAGATGTGCCAGGTGGCAGTGGCTGGGAACCATCCTTTACCCCTTTTTCTTCACCTTTTCTTGCTCCAGCTACATGGAATGAGAACGTGATGGCTGGAACTTTAACCACAGTCTTGGACTGTGAACACGAAGGTCTCATCCTAGGGAAATTGACAAGCTGAGATAACCAAGGTCCTTGAGTTTCTTGTGGGGAAGAACAGCCCTAGATTGCCCACCTCTGGACTTTTACGTGAGAGGCAGATCAGCTTTCATCATGCGTAAATCATTATTATTCTGGCTCTGTTCCTGCGGTTGAATTTAATCCCGACTTGTACACTAAATGAGCAGCTGCTGGGAGGACCCCATAACCACTATAGTTATTATACCCTGGGGGACTACGGCAGCCCTCTAGCTTCTAGACGGAAAGAAAGGAATTGACAGTAAATTGTAGCTACTCAATTCTGCTTGTAGTGTCAAATCAGCCACAGAGAGTATGTACACAAATGGGCGTGGCTACAGCTCAATAAAACTTTATTTCTAAAAACAGATAGTGGGCTAGATTGGGCCTGTGAGCCAGGCATTTTCAGCACCAACCGCTGTATCAAGTGCTCATTTATCAAGCTTTTTCAATGTGCTCACTATTGTCCAGATGTTTCAAAACACTCTCGATTCCTCTAATTAGAGTTCTGGAAGTCTCACAAAGGCGGACACTGACACTTGAAGAGAATATGCAGCATGGGTACAGTTTACAGTCAATAACCGTGCTGGGATGTGGACACAAACCTGCATCTCTGAACCCCATGCCCATGTGAATACATCATGTGGGTATTTTTCTGTGTGAATGAAAATTTTCTTCCGACAACTGTGTCTCGTCATGCCTGTGAGACTGTCAGCAGGTGCACCTGACCACACTTCACGCTCCCTGAGAGCCAGACGAGAGAAACGTGCCAGCAGAGCTGTGGAATGAGGCAAAACACAAACGTGGTCTCATTTAACACGTTTCCTGCAGACAGAACGGTCAGCTTGAAACTGTGGGTGGGAAAGGAAGGGAGAGACAATAGAAGGAAAAAAAAGAGAGAGAGGCACTAGACTCTGAAGAATTCCACAGCAGAATGGCCTAATTATAGTGCCTCTTCTCCCGGGCCTGAGAACCCAGTGGGCAGGAAGTTAGAAAATACCGAGCCCACCAGCAGGGACCTACCATGTGCTGACGCGTGTGTTAAGGGCTTTCTTTCTGCAATCTTATTAATCTCCACCGAAACCCTCATGAAGCTGATAGAAGGACCCCCTTTCTTAGTGGCACCAGAAGCTCAGAGAGTTGAGTAGATTGCACAAGGCCACCCGGCTAGCGAGGGGCAAAGCTGGGAATGAACTGGACGTCGGTCTCACGCTGAAGCCCAAGCTCTCTCTTCCATCTCATGGCTTTTCAGAGTCACTGGAGGTGCAAGGACAACAGCGGCTTCTCTGGGAGTGATTTAAACCACCAGTTACACCCCACTGATGAGAGCATGTGCCTGTCCAGGTCCTGACCTTCCTACTCCTTTTTCTGTGGGCAAGCAGCAAAATATTCAGGAAGGGAGACAGCACTGGCCTTAGAGGGAGGGAGCTGCCTGTAACCCCAGCTCTTCCACAAAGAACCAGTGAAGGTGCTTCAACTCAGGCTCTCAGCCCTTCTGCAAAAAAAATAATAATAATAAATAATAATAATAATAACAATAATAATAATAATAAAATAAAAAAATAAGAAAGACCTGTCTCACCAGGTTGCTGGGGGAATAAAAGAGGACAGTAAACACAAATGCTTTCAAAGTGCCTGGTTTCTGAGTGGGTACCTTAGAGCTATTGATTGAGTCTTAAAACATTGAATACCAGGGAACATTTGGGAGGTTATTTGGCCAATTGGTTGCGATATCAAACAGATGTCTGGCTTCTGCCAGTTACTAACATCTGACCTAAGGAAAGCCACTTAACTCACCAAGCCTTGATTTTCTTCTTCATGAAATGGAACAAATACCAGTAACTGCATCATAGGGTTCTACAGAGACTAAATGAGAAAACAGCTCAAGGACTGTGCCCAGCACATGGTCAAAGCTCTATAAATGTCGGTATTATTATGTTATGATTATGGTTATTGTATATGGGCTTATCTGTTGAATTAATCAAGGAGGAAAGGAGGGAAAGGGGAAGGAAAAGCTGAAGGGAAGGGGCATGGCTCATGTCTCAGGGGAGGGACGTCTCTTTGAGTGCTCCAACAGCATACCTATTCTGACGTAGCATTAAATTGTGTGGGGTATTCAGAGCCAAGGGTGGATCAGGAAGAATCAGAGATTGAAGAAAAACGGGAAGCTAGATGCTTTCTCGAGAGAACAAATAGCAAATGCTTGCTCTATTTTTACAGTTATTTATTCACTCAATCAGCAACTATTCACGGTCACTCTATTATACACCAGGCACTGGGCTAGGCTCTCAGTATATGGGGTAAATGGAACGGACATAATCCCTGTCCTCACAAAACTTACAGTCTGGCAAGAGGGCCAAGCCCCAGAGAAGGAAACCATATGAGTGCGTGATAAAAGATCATGGTGTTTGCTAGCAAAGAAAACAGTGGCATTTTGGGAGAGAGGATAGTCTGAGAACATCTCTTGAAAGTTTCAGGTGACATTTACCCCGACACTGAATGGTTAAAAAGGAAGTAGCCATTGTGAAGGTAGGGGGTGCCAGGCAGAAGGAACAACATGGGGCAGAGACCCTAAAATGACACAGAATTGGTCCCTCAGAGGTACTGAAGGGACCGCAGTGGGAAAAGGGGAGAAGGGAGGATTTGAGGTGAAGCTGATAATGTCGCTGGTACCATTAGACTTTAGATCCTGTTCTGAAGCCATTGGGAGGTTTTGAGTCAAGGATGATGATCTGGTTCATGTTTTGGCAAAGCCATTCTGGTTGCTTTGTGATGGCAGAGTGTGCATAAGTGAGAAAGCCACGAGGGATGTGATTTTAATGAACTGGGTAGGAGGTGGGAGGGCCAGGACTAAGGAGATGGTCTTGGAAATGAAAAGAAGTGGCTGGGTTTGGGACAAGAGGACATGATGATGGATTGAATATGGGAGTGAGGAGGAAGGAGAAACTCAGAGACAATGACCAGAGTCTGGCGTGAGCAACTGGTTTGAGAGAGATGGGATCCAAATTCCAGTCTTAAAAAAGCAGTTTCAGAGTTCTATGATATATCCAAGAGTGTGATATCAACTAATCGTTACCAGATCTAGGAAGTGTGGTCTGGGTTGCTAATACACATTCGAGACTTGTTGGTTTTTATGTAATGTTTAAAACCATGGGCTGGCTTGATGTCCCAGCCTCCAACTGGCACTCCATTCTTATGCTCTCTTTCTTGTGTGGACTGGCCCCAAATCCTGGTAGAACCCCAGCTCATCTGACTCCATCTGACTCCATCATGCCTCATGCTGCCTTGGCAGGGGTCTACCCCTGTGGGGTAGGCCTTGAAGCACATTCCACCTCCTCTTCTCTACAGCAGTCTCTCAGCAGATGGGACAGTCCAACAGAGCTGGCACCAGAGCCCTGAACTATGAAACTGTTCTGCACAGCACTGAGCATTCTCCATGAGGACTGGAGAGGCAAGTGGAGGGATCAGGTGAGTCTGGGGGCTGAGGGCCCACTGCAGCACGTGAAGCTCTGTGCATGATGATTCTCTTATCTCTGGATGCTTATCTCTGTGGTCCTAGACTCTCCCCAGCTCTAGAAGAGCCCTCATGCTGTGAGTGAGGTATAAACGTTTCTGCTCAGGAGACAGAGGTGTGGTAAAGAAAGCTATAGGTGGTAGCTGGTGGGAATTTACAGTAGGATCCTGGTAACAGCCCTTGGCTCGGGTCCAGACAGCCCAAGTTCATGGCCAGGTTCCACCAGGTAATAACTATATAAATTAGGGCCTGTCATTTAACCTCTCTGTGCCTCAGTTTCTGCATCTGTAAATAGTGATAATGGATTGTTATGAGATTATAGGGACTATGGGGAAAGTGCTCACTACACTGTAAACAGAATTATAAACATAATATGTTATTTCCTATGCATAATTCTCAGTAATTTGTATAATTAGAGTCTCTTACATGTTTTGCTTCGCCCAGTTTCATTACACGGTAAACACCCTGAGGCCTGGATCAGATCGTCCCAGGCGGCTGCCGGGGGCTGTGAGGGGGCACAGGGCTGTGTGAAGACATCTCGTGTCTTCATGCCTTGTTGTCTTGGTGCTTTAGTGTTTTCAAGGAGGAGCGGTCAGCTTTTCTTTTTCTTTCTCTGAATTCACATAGTCATGTCGGTTGGTGCCTATTCTGTGTAATGGGCACATATTAGGATTGTCGAGATGTCCGAGCAGGGAGAGAGAATACAAGGAACAGAGAAAGGAGGGAAAATTTTCAGTTTACGAGAGTACAAGTGCTCATATCTTCTTTTTTTTTTTTTCTTTACCCAAATGAATGCATGAGAAAAACAGCCGCCTTGAAGCGGCTGTAACTTCAGGACCTTTGCCATTCATTCTCCTCCATCGCGACCTGACAGTTTTTAAGCCAAAGCAGCATCAGCTGCGTCCACTTGTGTGCGAGTGTCTGCTGTTCGTGGGTTTGCGCGCCCTTTGGCCTGAGATTGCTGCCGGAAGCCTCCGCGACGTCTGTGTTGATTCTCTGTTTCTCTGGCTTTTCTCGGCCATTTCCTGTTCACCTCTGTCCTGCGCTGTCTGGTCGGCCTGACTCATAGGAAGCTACAGCCAAGTCACCTGGTGATCTGAGTCACTGGCTCCTAGAGTATCGCCTTCTCAAAAATAATAAAGGCAAAAGTAAGTGGCTAACTTAAGTAGCTCATTTTGCAAGAGAGCCCAGTGAAGTATTGCTTTGAATGGTTAGTTCTGGTCATTCCCCACATGCATCAGATGACTTATCTTGGGCAACTGCATTCTGAGCAGATCATTTTATCTCCTAGCAACCGATTTCCCTCCTCCCTCTCTTTTTCCCTCCTTTGCCTCTCCAAGTATTTGCAGAGAACCCGTATGTCCTAGGTCTTGAGTGTAAAAATGAAGACACAGTGTGATGCTCAACAAGCTCCTGGTGCACAAGGGCGATGGACAAGTAAACACAGAGAAACAAACGTAACAAGTTCTCTGATATGGGGTAGCACAGGGGCCTGGAGATTGTCCTGGACACAGGGTCGGACGTGAGCAAGCCAGGTGAGGTGGGCAGGGGAGACATCCTAGACAGGATTGGATGATTCTCTGCCCACTTTTGTGTGGGCAACTAAAATGATCTCTTCAACAGCAGTCTTCATCTGCCTGGGGGCCCGCCAAGGTTGTGCAGCTCCTCTCAGGCACATAGGCATGCTCTGCAGAAGGGTCTGTGGACGCAGCCAGGTCAGAAGGAAGATGGAGGAGGTCGGTCCTTTGCTTAGGGCTCCCACACCAGTCAGGGAGGCTAATAGCAGTGACCTTCCATGCCCATGTGCTTTAAACTAGATGGCACTAATATGTCTTCTTCTGTGTGATGCATTGGTGGTGGGGGGTGTCCCCAGGGGCACAGTGGGGAACAGCGGATGCAAGAGGGACAATATGCTTGTCACCAAGGCTTCTGGAACCCCGTGGCACATTCCCTCAGCCCACCTATGATGTTTGCTGCAGCTGTAGTGCCACGTTCAGTGTGGGCTCCTATGAAAATGTCCACCTCCAACATGAGGGGAGTCTTCCTGTTTTTCTGAAGCTGGGAAGCCGGTCGGCACTCACACTAGCACAACCAGAAAGTGTGGGGCGGTAACACCCCAAGAGCCTCAGTGAACCACTAGAGATTGAGAGCCAGTAGTCAAACACCCAGCTTCTCATCCTTTGGTCGGAAGATCCCAGAAGGCATTCTGCACACTTGTCAGAGGTCCCAGCAGAACTGAGCCCCCTTACCCACAGCAGCAATCTTGATAACCCATGCTTAGATCAGCTTTTCTTCCTTGCCTGTTTCCTTCACCCACTTTCCCCTCACCCCTGCTTCATGCGTTCTCCTCCCAGATAAACCAGGTATTTGTCTTAGGCTCTGATTCTGGTGGGGGGAGGGCATGGGGGAGGTGAAGGGGTGGGCAAACTAAGACAGGAATGGTATTAACATTTGAGAATTTGAAATGCAAGTTCTGTAACAGCCTCCCTGGAAGACCTTCTCTTACCTTTTGGAATTGACATTTATACCCAAACCTGAGTGTTCCAAAACTTTTGACCCACAGGAAATGGCTGTCATCAAGGCAGGCTGTGCAAAAGGCTTAGTAACACAGAAAGCCCAGAGGACCTGGTGGGGGCATTAGTGAGGTGACTCAATTTAGCGTGTGAGAAGAAATTCTACTTTAACTCAGAGAAAGCTTCAGCATATTATTCTTTTCCTAGTCATAATGTTTTTTTTTTTTAAAAAAAAAACCACAGTTCTAGATAGATTTATGTCTGAGAAAAGATTGGGACAATGAAGTTGCATGTGAACCTAAAAATGCTTACAAAAATTTTATATTCATAAAATCACTATAAGAAAGTAGCAGTGGAATTTTAGACCTCAAAAGTTAAAAGTAAAAGTTAATAGATAATTTTTCATGTCTTTTCAAGACATTATCTTCAAGATAATGTGCTAAGCTAATGATGGGGTGAAGTAGGACAAAGATTCTTTTGGGAAGAGGCATTCTTGAGATCCCTTTATCCTCTGAGTAACTTTTGACCTTCATATACCCCGCTGAAATTCTTTCAGTTGTAGAAAGTAAATACATCACAGATGTAGAGACTTGTGTATTTGGTAAGGAGTGGTAACTCCCACCCAAATATTTCAGAACACTCCTAATATCTTCTGATTTTATTCTGCTCGTTAAAGGGCCAGCTAACATGTTAAGCATGCTGTATTTTCAGTGCTGGAAACTGGGTTAGATTTCTACAGTGGTCAAATATTTTGAGATTCACTTATAGCACAATGGTTCTGTAAGGTACATAACACTGTTCACTTTTATCAATGTGAGAACCAAGGCTCCATTCAGCATGTGCTATGATCCGATTTAATTTTAAAATTTTAAAAGGCTTCATATGTATATTTTCATACAATGGGGGGAAAAAACTTATCAGACCACATGAACTATCTTTTGGTTAAAAAAAATGATTCTTTAAAAGTATGGGGGTAAATGCTCTTTCAAAACTTTAACCGATTTATGTTTGGGAAGATGAAATTTATTCTCAGGAGAAAATAATTTTTTTCTTTAAGAAAATGCTTTAGTGGTCCTTTTGGTTATAAATAAGCTCCCTAGCTGTGTCAAGACAAAAAGAGAACAATTACTTTGTTTAGATCACTTAATCTTAAGAGATTTTTTTTTTTTTTAATTTTTCCCTAGCGAACTCGATTCAGGAGTTGCAATGCCATCTGGTAAGATTTGTTCAAGGCAGGAATGGTCAGTTTTAAGTTGCTTTTTGTCTGGTATAATAACTCCCCTTTGTTATTCTCAAACCTCCAGTGAATCCTGTTACCCACACACCACTGTATTAGTGGTATCTTGGGAAATGGGGTGGCGGGGAAGCAGCTATGTTGGAGTCTGAGCATAGTGATGCCAAGAGAACACAATAGCCGGCAGAAGCTGAGATTAAACAGTCAGAAGTCGCTAAGGAAAAGCGGGAAGCAGCTTAGGCTTAGAGGAGACATCTATAATTCTCTCTACCTGCAGAAACATTCAGGAAGGAGCTTAATTTCTTGCAGAATGAATGTGGATGAGATCTGACTTACTCTGTTTGTTTGTTGTTTCCAGGATATGGTGAGAAACAGAGACTTAATAAAGTCATGAGAGGTACAAAGGGAACGTGAAGCAGTTGACGCAATAACTTTAAAAAGGAAAATAAAATGAGTCGTGTGGGAACTTCCCGAGCTCACTGTTCTTTTGCACCACCTGAGAGCCAGCTAATTTGGGGAGATTTTTATGTTCAAGTTTATTAGGTCCGTGGAATGGAGATTCAATTTTACTCTTTCTCTTGTTCATCGCCTTTATTCGTTAACTGTAAAGATGTGATGACTTTCAGTAAATGATCCAGCCTCATTTTTTAGGGAATGTGTTCTGGGTTTTTCAGAACCCTCTCAGACAATTTATTAAAATTACATGTGAGTGTGTAATGAGAGGTGAGTGAAATTCTAGGGTCTGCTTGTTCACAGCGTTCCACTATAACCTTGACCCTTGGCATCCTCACTTCAAGACATCGTGTGTTCTCTGAGTGCACCAGTACCGTGAAGCATGGGGGTTTCAGGAGGGGCAGCAACACCAGCTTTTAAAATCCAAGGGGAAGGATTTCCACTCTGGAAAGATGGAGCATATGTACTCTTCGTTATTTCTCCTGCCAAGAACAGCTAAAAGCCCTCAATATTACAAGTAGAAGAAATGTAAGAAGACTCTGAAAGGTGCAGGAGAGAAGGCGCTGGACAGGAACCACAGGACCCCAGCTATGACAAGGTGATGAGGTCTTTTGTTGCCTCATAAATCCCAGACCAGATACAAAGGGAACAACAACCCAGAAATGCCAGTGTTTACAGACAAAAAGGAGCCTCAAGGAGCCCGCTCTCTTTAGCCAAAGGACTGGGCAATGGGCAGTCTTGTAGGACAGAAAACTTTTAGATGACAGCTCTACTCCAGCAGGACTTCACAGATAGTGCTGTGGCCCCACCCTACCCCTTCCAGCAAAGGCCAACTGGGGAGTCGAGATTTCTAGCCTCACCAAGCTGTGACAGGCACTTCAGCCCCCTGATGCAGTGGCATCACAGAAGATAGAGAGCTGGGGATTTTGCCTCTGAGACAAAGATAGCCATCCCAACACACCCCACTCTGTCAGTGAAGACCATGTGGGAAGTTTAGACTTTCTTCCACCTCCACGTGGCAATAATGAGGTACCACTGCCCTTCCTCATTGGGGTTGGTGTCAGAGAAAGCCTAGCTCCTGGGAACTAAGACTTCTGCCACTGCTCAGGAGTAATGAGTTCAACCCTCCAGAGTGGGAGACCGTGGGGAATAGTCACAAAGGGCCATTTCCCCTCTCAGCCAGGATAACAGCAGAGACCCTGCAAAGACAAAACTCCTACTCCCGCTCAGAAAGGAAAATTAGCTTCCTTTCTCCTCCTGGCTTTCACTTTCACTCTCACTGGCAATAAGGATGTGATGTCTCCCCTCCCCTACGAGGGCAGCGTGAGAAGAAGCCTCGGAAATACAAGATTTAAATAACATCCAGAGTCTTCTAACACCCCAAACGTCCAGGTTTCAACTAAAAATCATACCAGGAACAGGTTCTCAACTTGAATGACGAAAGAAAATCAATAGATAAATGTGATTCCAAATACCGAATACAAATGCCAATATAAATACCAATGACAAAATGACACAGAAGTTAGAATTATCTGACAAAGATTTAAAAACAATCAACATAAACATGCTTAAATGAAAAATGTGAGAATACGTGAACAAATGAAGAAATAGTCTCAGCTAAGAAATGGGAGGACCAAAATGAAAAAGGACCAAATGAAAGTTTTAGAACTCAAATATACAATAACTAAAATTAAAACCCAATAGATGAATTCAACAGAAGAATGGAGAGAGCAGAGAAAAAAAAAATCAATGAACTCGAAACAAAACAATATAAATTAGCCAAGTGGAACAATAGAGAGAAAATAGACTGATAAAATAAAGGACAAAAACCACATAATCATCTCAATAGATGCAGAAAAAGCAGTTAACAAAATTCAAAGCCTCTTTATGATTTAAAACAACAACAAAAATGCCAAACTAAAAAGAGAAGGAAACTTTTTCAACCTGATAAAGAACATATCCAAAAAACTCACAAACAATGTATTTAGTGATGAAAGACTAAATCTTTTCCTTCTAGAATCTGAAACAAGACAAGAATGTCTATATTTTTGCTATATTTAATAAATAAAGGGACATAGTATTCATGAGGTGGAAGGTCCAACATAACAAAGGTGCAAATCCCCTAGGTACTATACAGGTTTAACTACCAAGATACCAACAAGACTTTTTTTTTCTGGATATAGACAAAATTATTTTAAATTTTATATGGAAAAGCAAAGGAACTAGAAAAGCTAAAACAATTTTGAAAAAAAAAAGAAGAAAGGGGGATGAATCACTCTATCCATTTTCAAGACATTGTGTAGGTATAGTAAAACTGAATGGTTTTGGTAAAGGGACAGACACAAAAATCAATGGAACAACGTAGAGAACCGGAAATAGCCCCATGTAAGTATAACAACTGATTTTGAACAAAGGGACAAAAGCAATTGAATGGAGAAAAGAGTCTTTCCAACAAAAGGGCTATAACAATTCGGTGCCTGTAGACTAGGAAAAAAAAAAAAGAACCTTGACTTAAATCCCACACTTCATGGAAAAATTAACTAAAAATTGATAACAGATTTAGATGGAAATAAAACTGAACACTGTAAACTTTTATAAGATGATATAGAAAAAATTCTTTAGGACCTGGGTCATGGGGAAGAGTTCTTAGACATGATACCAACAGCATGATCCATAAAAAAAAATTTTTTAAAAGAAGAAATTAGACTTTGTCAAAACTAAAAACCTTTACTCTATTCCACTATGCAGACCGGAAGAGAGTATTTATAATCACATACTTGACAAAGAACTCATATCTAGAATATATGAAAAAGTCTCACATATCAACAGTAAAAAAAAAAATTCTATTAGAAAATTGACTGAGACACAAAGAGGATGTTTCATCAGAAAGGAAATATGGTGGCAAAGAAGCACATGAAAAGATGTTTGGAAACACTGATGAGTTATCACTACACAGATATTTAAAACAGCTAAAATTTAAAATGCGGCAATACCAAAGTCAGCAAAAATGTGCAGAAATTAGTACTCACACACTGCTCCTGAGAATGTAAAATGGTACTATCTCTGGAAAATAATTTGGTAGTGTCTTAAAAAACTAACCATATACTTACTAGAAATTGTACTCCCAGAGAAATGAAATTGAATTCTACACAAAAACCTCAACATGATGGCTCGTAGCCTTGCTATTTTTTTGTAATAGCCCCAAATTGAAAACAACCAAATCACCCCTCAACAGGTGAATAGATAACTGTGAGTATCTGTTAATCCACTACAATAAACCCATCAGCAATAAAAAGGGATAAAATGCTGACACGTGTAACAACTGGGATGAGTCTCAAGAACATCATGCTGAATGAAAAAAGCCAAACTCAATACATTATATACTGTATGCATTTGTATATTATTCTCTAAAGGACAAAATGACAGAGATGGAAAACAGAGCTTAGAGATGGTGAAAGGGAGCGGGTAACTGTAACTACACAGGGGTAGCAGGAGGAAGATCACTGTGGTGATGAAATAGTTCTGTACCTTGATTATGGTGGTGGTTACAGTCATCTACATATGTGAGAAAATGACATAGGACTGTATATACACTGTACCAATGTCAGTTTCCCAGTTTTGCTGTTGTACTATAAATATGGAAGATATAACCTTTGGGGAAAATGGGTGAAGGGTAGACAACACCTCTCTGTTCTGTCTTGAAAATTTATCCAAAAATAGGACATCAAGATTAAAGAAAAAAAAAAGAAAGAAAGAAAAGGAAAGAAACACAAAGAGACTGGTATTATGAGGCTGAGGGCTGTGTTTATGACATCTTTTCTCCATTGAGGAATAGACTGTGGTGCCTTGAGAAAGGGTCAGGGACTCAGGATTAAATGCTTTGTTTGTGTTCCTAAGTCTCCAAACGACTTTGAAGTGTCCAGTCTCTAGAGGCGTCTGAAGGTCAGCAACGAGAATTGCCACGCCTGCCGGCACACACGGGCCCAGTTGGTGGGCCTCTTGGGAGCCCCCCTGGTTGTGGGGGGCTGAACAGGAAGCAAAAGGAGTGAAGGTGTGATTACAGCTCCACTGAACAATTTCTCCAGGTAGAAACAGGTACCCATTTCCAACTTCTGACCACACGCCATCTCCTATTCTCGGTAATTCTCTCGTAAGTACACCTCGTTCAGACAAGAACTGCACAGTGTTTCTCTTTAGGGCCCTGAAATCCATACTTTGAGGTGTCACACTCTCTAAACCTGGAGTGTTGTAGCCTTGGATGAATAGTCAGTTGGCTGAGCCATTTTGATTAAAGGGCACATGAAACTTATTGGACTGGAAGGGAGAATAGTTGAGATTTGTTTTACTTGCTTCTCTTGACAGAATTTAAGTTATTCGGTTCAACTCAGCACCTGTGTTGGCAGGCCTTGTGCTAGGCACTGGGGACACAGAGGTGAATAGGGTCCTTGTCGTTCCTGCCTCCTTGGAGTTTGCAGAGGGGAGAGGGGAACCAGACATTAAACAAATAAACACAGAGAAATATGTAGTAGTCTGTACCTTCCAGAACTCACTGCCGAGAGACCGGTAGCAGAAAAATAAACCAGGGAAGTTCCAAGGAGGGTGGGAGGAACTCCTATGAGGTGTCACTTTAGCCGAGAGAAGTGGGATAGAAGGCAGAGGACGGACATGTGCTGCAGGAGAAGAACTTATAGGTCCATATGTGCCAAACGAGGGCCAAGGAGTAGCTCCAAGCTTTTCAAAATTGGAAGTGGGTTGGCTGGGCTGCAGAGTGGGGAGCCTGTGGGCTAGAGTGAGATTTGTTTATTGCAAACAGTGAATGATGAGGGCATAGCCTGGTGCTTCCAAAGGGCAGTCCAGTCCGAGAACAAGCATTTGCTGAGAACTTATGGGCTAAGCTACACACCTGTGGGGAGCTGAATAATGTTTGGGCCTTGCCCTTAAGGAATTTCCAAGCCACGAATGAAAAAGAAAAGTGTACTTCAAGGAGATGTGTTGTTTTCAGTCTGCGAAAGGGTGAGCCAGTGTTGGCAGACTCTAAATATCACCGAAAGGTCTGACCAGCATCTGCAGCTGTTATACATTACTGGGGTCCAAAGGTCTGGCCTTGAATGTCTTATTTTTTTTCTTTCCCAATATCCTCACTTTAAAATAGAAAAACAACCATCTTAAAAACAGTCTTGTTTACTTTATCCAAGATTAAAGAGCTTGAACCGACTTGGACGGTCTAAATGGATTTTTAAGTGCTTTATGGACAAGTACCCCTAATTGCTAAATGCCAGACTGGGCTTCTGTGACTCCGTGTGATGCTAGTGTTGTCTGGGTTTGCTTATTTATTCTCCTTGTTAGAGGTCAGAAGCTAAGTCTGAGATTAGACGATTTTAATTTCTGAAGCTGAGGATGGAAACAAGTTCTCTAGAGCTATGTCACACAAAGAACCAGAGCCTTGAATTTCCTCCCTTGAGTAGGCTGGTCCGAGGTCTGACAATGTCTCTAAGCCAGCATGCTGCACCTGAGAACCTCGTGCAGTGGCGAAAAGCACAGATCATGGTCCCCAGCTTTGGAAACGTGGCACTGTCACAGTGCGCAAACTAGAGTCTCGGGTTTCTCCTTTCTCTTCCTTTCACCAGTCTCAAAAGCACCCTGAGATGGTAAAAAGAGCCCAGATGTCGAGATCCGGGTGCCGAGTGCCAATCTTCATGCCGTCACTGAGGGACTGTGTGACTCTGGCTGGGATGCTTCACCTCTTTGAATCTCAGGTTTCTCATTTGTAAAGTGGGGACAGTAATACCTGCCTTAGTAATTGGTTACCACATGTAAATAATTAAGGTAAGTGCTCAGGCAATCCCAAAGCCATCATCAGACTCAAGAGAGCTCATGTGACAGTCCCTCTCCAAGAGAAACATAGCCCAGAAGCCTGGCTCCATTGGAGGCTGGGGTCACCCACCCACCAGATAGAGCGCCCTTGGCTCAGGCTGCCCAGACAGTGGTCCCTGAGCCGCTTTCACTGATAGATGATGGAATGTCCAGGGCCTATTCTACAAACTCACAAGGAAAACAAAGGTAATAAGAGCCTAATGGTAACAAAGCATTGCTTTGTCAGGAGCTGGGGCAGAGTGCGTATTGGGTGTGTAGTGCTTCCTGCCCTTGGGAGAGACTCCATCTAGCAAGGAGGCAGACGACAACTCTAACCGTAAAGTGGGGTGCAGGGCCAGCAAGAAACTCATTCCAATAAAGGGAACAGGAAGGACGCAGGCTGAGGATACAATCTGAGCCAGGCCTTGAAAGATGAGTGGACCTAAGAGGAGACCATCAGAAGAGGGGAGGAGGAGGAGGCCTTAAGCTAAGTCATCTAAATTTCCGGACATACAGAGGTCCAAAAGCAGATGCTGTGTCTGAGGCAGCAAGTTTAGTGTAAATGAGCTATTGAATATCACAGGTGAGACCTGAGACAAAGTGAGTATTGAGTGGCCTATATTTTGAGTGTAAGCACTTGTTATGTGTTTTTTCATCATCGGTGTAAAAGAAGTTGAAAGGACGCATATTAGTATAGATCTCTTTTCATTTACTTTCCATTTATTTGCCATGTGGCGTGGGGAGCTCTTTCAGCCTCCATACTCAGATCACGAGAAATTAGGGACGCTGTCTTCAAGTATGAGTTCAATTTTTGCCTCTGTGTTCTGCTTCTGGAAAAGCGATAATTTTTATTGAATTTCAGTCCTTTATCTTGTATAGCTATCACCTCTCTTACATTTTCATCTCTTTTTTTAACTATATGCTTTGAAATCACTTTACAACCTTGTCTTTCATATCATAGGTATAATTTTCGGTGGCATGGGCTCCTAGAACCATTTTGGGGGTGGGGAACAGGGCTTGTGAGAGGCGCGAGCTATGAGGGGCGAGCATAGCAGAAATTTCTGGTAACGAGTTCTGGGATTTATCCCAACCCCAAACCCAATACCAAAGGGCATTTTTGAACCTCACAGCATATTTCTCAAGTTTGCCCTCCACATCGTTGATCTCATATTCCATTGTATTTGATTTTGTTTTAATAGCTCATTCTTCTATATCCTTAGAGATGTCCTGAACCTTCTTCTCAGAATTACAAGCTGGCAGTCCGATACTGATGACAACTCATAAACTAGTGGTTCTCAACCTGACTGCACATTATATCTGCCTGCATTTCCCTAGGGATATTAAAATATATTGATGCTCAGTCCCCAGCCCAGACTTCCTGAGGGTGGGGCCTAGGCACTGCTATCTTTTCAGAGGTGATTTGAAGGTGTGGCCAGGACTGAGAAGGGATAGTGAATGTGAAATGGGACCACTCCGTTCTGTCCCGGCTGTCATTCTCATCCACAGCATTTCATGTGGGGACCACACCTCTCATGCTGCACTAATTTAACTTGTCTCCACTTTTCTGTCTGCCCTTGATGAGTCCCCATCTCTCCAAGCAGAATATAAAGAAGTGGGGACAGCGGTCTAGTTTTAGCAGCTGTATAGTTGTCCTTTCTTGCTGATTTATTTGGTCACATTTGAACAACTCTGTGTGAGTCAGAGATGTCAAATCCAAGCCAACGTCTGGGGACAGCCTGGAGAAGGTCAGCCTGTGTATGTTAAGTATTGATTGTCACCCCTTGCAGAGCACTGCAGCTGAAGATTTGGTTTAGAAAGGTGATTTTACCGGTAACAATTGTGTCTAGTTTTAAAAAGTCATTAGGCATATATAACAGTTGGCCTTAGTCAACCTTACTTTTCATCTTTTCTATTTTTCTTTTTCTCTATTGTCTTTTATTCATTCATTTTAGAAAAGACTTGCCGGTCACTAAATCATTCAAAGTACTGGGGAGGATATGTCGTGGCATCAGCACTGCTTCTGCTTTCGAAAGGCTTTCAGTTTTCTTTAGATGCACCAGACATGGAGAACAAGTGAAATACACACATGCACACACATTCACACGCACATGCACACACACGCCACTCACTCCCATAAACAGCAGTGTGTGGTCAGGGGGAGGTGGAAGTACGATGACCTCCTGACTTCATGAAGATAGTTCAAGATCACTCACATGTCATTTTACACATATGTAAGAACAGTGTGGCCTAGAGAATTAGGTAATAAGAGCTATGAGAATGCTGCTTTCTGTGTTTTGAAGCCCATGATATAAATGTCTTCATTTAGTTGAACCGATATTCAAACATCTCCGATATCATAAAAGTGCCAATTCGTATGGTTTGACCTCTTTAGAGGGGCTCAATGTGACCACACAGGTGGAGGGAGGGATTTCTCTGGGCTCCCACAGCTCCAGGTGTCATGTCCTGGCAATAACCTTGGTTATCTGGGGCAGGATTTGGCTTCTTTCGTGGGCAGGGATCTTTAAACCACAGTAAAATTCAGAATCAAAGATAGAAGGGCTTAAGAGAGTAAAAAATATAGTATTGATATCTTTTTTTGTATGAGGGAACCATTTTATATTTGGTATTTTAGGTATTGTAATGTTAGAATTTAGCTACTTATAAATGAAAATCTTTAATTTGAATTTAAAATGTGTGTTAAATATCTGTTTTAAATTTGTGATTTGGGGTTGAAGTAGAACATTTAAGATAATGTTAGCATCAATATAATTATAAATTTAATATTTTAAACATAAAAATTATCTATGTGTTCAGGAAAGTTTGGTTTGTTCATTTTTTTAAAAAAATGAAAGAGTTAAAAAGAAAACTAAGTGTATTAATTTTGTATCAACATTTAAAAATATTTGAAGGTGTCCTAATAAATTATGTTTGAAAATGGGACCAAAGATCATTTAAAGATTCCTTAGAAGTGATTTCTAAGATCTGCAAGATATAGGAATAGAATAATAACATTTGTAGTAAATCAAAAAAAGGATGCCATTTTAAAAATCATATCTTTAACAAATTAAATATTAATTCTTAAATTTAAAAAAACCCACAAATCTCTAAATAATATTTTTCTGTGAACAAAAGCTGTTCTTGAGGACACCAGAAAACTGACAGCAACCTGCTGACATGTTGCAGACTTTGTCAGGATTGTCAGGTCTCTAAACGATCATCAGATAGGAAACCCTCCAGCTGACAATGCCATCCCTGAACAATCAGACTTTCAGTGTCTCGCTTCTAAATATAAACAGACAGTGAATGATCATTAGACCCTAATGGTTGCTAACATCCATTCTCCCTCCTTTTAGACATAGGGTCCTGGTCCTGCTTGGGCTGCAATGCACCCACACACCCTCCCGTGACCTGTTGGTCGTGAGGCACATTCTCAGTAAATGGGATATAAAAGGATATTTCCCTGCATGGGACTTTTAGGAAAGCTCTTTTGAAAGTACAAACTAACCTGCACCTACATTTTGCCTTTTAATCATTCTTTTTTTCCTACCTCTGTCTATCTGGAATGTGGAGCATGCAATTGGGAGACAGGGTGCTTAACAACTTCACTGAGAAGATGCAAGGCCTTAGACTGCCTTACTGTTTGAGAGAAACAAACCCTATTTAATTAATCACGATAGGTGGCTTTCTATTGTTTTCAGCTAAACCTAATTCTAACTGACTCAACTTTATAACATGAAGAAAGATACTAAACAAAATCAACAAGCAAATAAGAAGAAATCTGGAGGTCAAAGATAGTACAAAGAACAGAATAAAACTCCAAAATGATTAAAATAATTATATTATCCCCAGAGAGATTCATTCATTTAACCAATATTTATAGAGTGACTTTTAAGTGAAGTGCCTGATATGAAAACTGGATAAGAGATAAAATACTATGTTGCATCTATAAAACAGAAATGAAATATTGTGAAAAGAGATGATAAAAATAGGGAAAAAAGATAAGAGAACTAAAGGATAAATTTAAGATATTCAGAAAAAAAAAACAATTCCAGAAATAGAGAAAATGGTTGAGAGTGAAACATCAAGAGAACATCTCAGTGAGGTTTCCCAGACATAAAAGACATGAGTTTCCTTATTGAAAGGGCCCAGTGAGGGATCAATACAGTGTGTGAGAAACTGTCCTTGCCAGTGCAAAATCATGAAATTGCAGAATATCATAAGTAAATCACAGGTTCTGAACTCTTCCAGAAAGAAACAAAATCGGGGAGATTAAAAGTCAGAGTGGCATGGGTCTTCCTAGGAGCAACACTGAATGCTAGGCAAAAGAAAATCGCCTTCAAAATTCTGAGAGAAAATAATATGCAACCTAAAATTCTATTACTAGCCAAAGTGTTATTCAAATGTGAAGGAGAAATAGACATGAGTTGAAAAACAGAACCCACGAGACTCACTTTCATAGAAAACCACTGATAGATGTGCTCCAGCAAATTAAGGGAGTAAACCAAGAAAGAAGACTTGAGGTCTAAGAAATGGTCTCCAACAGAGTGGAGCACCAAGGGAAGTCTGGCTGAGGATGTTATGAGAAGTCCAGGGAACCAGCCCACCCAGAACAGAGAACAGAGCCTCCAAAACAGAGATCCAAAGGGAATGAAAGGCAACTGTTGACACAAAGGTTATCTGACGTAAAGGAGAATTCCAAAAGGAAACACTAGTAGGCATACAGTAGATCAGATGTTGCATGTGGAAAAAAATACAAGCACTTGAAAACCAGGTGAATGAATAAAATCAGGAGACTATTAATGTCAGGAAAATGAAAAAATTGTTCAGAAAAAAAGATAAACTTCTATTTGCAATGAACATTATTTACATAGCCACAATAATGTAAACATTGATTGTTATATAAAAATTATTTTGTAAAAGTTTTGGAAGGATGAGAGTAGGGAAATGAGTTTTGGTGGTATTGTAACAAAAACTGACCAATTTAGCAGGGTATCAGTAGATAAGTTCTAAAAATTGTGAATAAAAAGCTTGCAATATAAAACTCCTTAGAAATCTACAAGTTAATAACAGGAAAAAACAGTTGAAAGAGGCAAAAATAAATTGCTTTTAGGGTGCAGACCTGAGGACTAGGAAGGGTTGGTGTGGGGAGAACTAATTCTTTAATCTAAATCTTTTGGTGTGCTATAATTGCGTGATGATTTGTTGGTACTAGACTCACACATTGAAACTCTCTATGCACTGCTTCCGACGCTCCCAGCCTCACCTGTCTGTTATTCAACCTTGGCTGTTGACAGTTCTATACAGGATCTGGCCAGCTTCCTGCAGGTGCAACCTGGCCTTAGGCCCACGCCCTATGTTTCTTACTTTATGCCCTTGGGCTTGTCTGAGAAAGCCCAAGCAGGAGCCACCGTGGGAACTTGTTCACTACTCATGTACGTGTAAGGGAGTTAATACCCTGTGAGTCACACCGTTGACTAAACAGGGGTGGGGGGAAATCCTGAGCTGGTGGATGCATCCTTCTCTCTTCCCCTGGATTGACAGGGCTGAGATATTCATGCAGCTTTCTAGGTAGTCTCTCAGGGTAAAGTAACCAGTCACCTATAGTCATGAACAAGTGATAAAGAATCTTGGAACTGGCTCTCCATCTTTCCTTCTTCTCTCTTTGTCACTCATCCCCTCCCTGGATCAAATCCCCAATTTGCATTGGTCCCAGGCTTTGTTTTCTGGTAGACTGAGTTTAAGATGAAACTGATTAAAAACTTTTAAATAAAGGCAAAATAAATAAAATAAGTTAAACAATCTATTTTTTAAAAGATCTAAATAGAAGATAATAATATAACAAAGAAAATGCAGAGTATAAACGCAGGATTTTTTGAAACCAAAGATAAATACTCGAAGAGGAAAGTTGATGGGTTAGAATTTATAATTACGGATGGTCTCAGCAAAATTAGAAGTTGAAAGGACAAGGAAATAACTGGCAAAAAAAAAAAAAAGCTCTAAAGTTTTCTTTCACCATGAGAGGTGAAAGGGACAAAGCTGGTAAAATGTCTTGTGGGGGACAGATGGCTATTATTTAATTTCATATGTCAGTGGAGAATATAGGCTTAAGTATGATAATAAAAACAGGCAAGTACCCACTAGCAGAATGATGAAAACCAATAACAGTTGTAAATTAATGGTGGCGAGGTGAGTTAGTATACAGAGAAACAAAATAGTGGTGGGAAGAGACAAATCAGGACCAACAATTAGAATGAAAGGAAACCATTAAAGAAAAAAGAAACTAAAAATAAATATATTACTTATACCAAATTCCTCCTTTAAAAAATGAACTCTCAGGCTAAATCAAAACTAAATTTTCATCCATACGCAGTTTATAAAAGACATTTCTGAAAGTAAATAATGAAGAAATGTTGATTTTAATACTCAAAGATATGCCAGGAAAATGTACACATTTAAAAAACAAGAAAGGTGGCATTTCAATATAAAGCTCAATTCAAGGTCTGAACTGTTAAATGAAGAAAAGAATGAGATACCGTACCATAAAAGATACAATCCTCAAAGAAGATAAAACAGTCGTGGCACTTTGGGCAATAAAAAATGTAACAGCAAAATATGTAGAACAGTCTACGGCATGTCACCCTGAATAAGCCTGATCCCGTCTGATCTCGGAAGCTAAGCAGGGTTGGGCCTGGTTAGTACTTGGATGGGAGACCACCTAGGAAGACCAGGTGCTGTAGGTGTAAAAGAATTGAAAAATAAGGAATTGTAAGCTGACAATGTCTTTACAATCTGTGAGGCCAATCAAGGATTGCCTTGCCTAAAATATATATATATATATATATATATATATATATATATATATATATATATATATATATATATAAATTTAAGGGAAAAGTTGATGAAATCACAATGATAGTAGAAGATTCTATTACATCTTTTTCATTATTTTGGTATATCAAGGAATAAAAAATGAGCAATGTATAAAGTAGTTAAATATCTCAACCAACAAGTTAACTTAATAGATCTACACGATTTTATTTGTTTAGCCCTGGAAAACATGTTTAAACATCAAGATTTACTTGACCATGAAGAAAATGAATGAGTTCTCTTCAATATGAGATTTCACAGGTCTCATTTTTGGATCACACTCCTCACAGACTATAGCTATTTTTGTCTTTCCCACTCCCCCATTCCAAGAGTAAATAAATCAGCATGTGGGATGGGGCAAGTCACACCTAGAGCAATAATGAGAAGAAGGCAGATGGGGGGATGGAGCCAAGGGAACTGGTGTTACTGAGTGCCTGCCACGTGCTGGTACGTCATTGTGCCATCCCCATTTCCTATATTTCCTCATCCAGTTCTCAGCACAGCTCCGTGCAGAGGAATCACCACCCACTTTGCAGGCGATAAACAGTTATTCTCACTGTTAAATATTTCAACGATCAGATCCCTATCGACACCTGCCTTTCGTCGGAAAGAGGAGACATACCCTCTGCCCTCACATTCGAGGCTCTTTCCCATCTCTGGGTGGCTCTCTTCCACTTCCGTAGTAAAATGGGGATTGTCACACTGACCCACTTCCCAGCAGGGCTGTGAGATGTAACGACTAATTACGAAGGCTAATAAAATATTTACAGAGCCTATAGCACACTCTGGAAGTGCAAGGGCTTATTTAATAAAAACAATGGCAGTGCTAGATAAACACCGCACAGAGCCCAGTGCCACTCTTGAGAAGAGTAAACAACTCGTCAGGGTAATTTCAAGCTCTATTAGACTCTTGCAGCAAATATCACTGTTATCCAAGAAGAGAGAAAATCCGCCACACAGGAAATCTTGACTGAAGGCCGCGGCCCAGCCGTGCAGAGCAGTGTAGTTTGATTAAAACGAGCAGTGACCTTTCATGCAAGCGCTGGTATCTCTGGGCTTTTCAAAATTCAGGAAGGTGGAAGTGAATCAGATCCATGCCAACCATGGGCTCCAGCTCCAGGGCCTTGCTTGCATTGTAAAGAAACGCCTCTCCAGGAATCCAAAGTGGAGGACGATGATCTGGGCTCCAGCCAGAGGAAGAGAGGGATGTCTTGGTGAACCGTGTAGGAGCATTTTGAATCTTTGCAAGGGACAATAGAAAGAGCAAACCGCATGGCCCATTTAAATAACAAAAAGGCCATTGTATCAGAAGGGTCCAGACAGGAAAACAGCACCCACGCCAGGAATTTGGAGACTAGAGGTGGTAGAAAAACTGAAAGGGCACCAGGGGGACAGCAAGGCCACCCAGAGATCAGCCGCAGTGGGAAGCTGCTACCACCCCTGGGTCTGGAGGCACAAAGGCGGAGGGAGAGCTACCGAAGCCCAGATGTGAGCTGGCACCAAAGAAGATGCAGCCACTGCCAGGGAGAGACACAACTGAAACCAGAGAAAGGAGGGGAGAAATCTTGCCTTCTCCTTCCTCCTGCTGTCCAACGTCCCATGCGTGCCTTCCATTGGCCAAGTCTAAGCAGAAGCCAGTAGAAGAGGACGTGTAGTCTGCATGGGCAGCATGGAACAGAGCAGGGGGGCGCTCTGAGGGCCAGTGGTCAGATGCCCAGTGGAGAGCAGGGCCGTGGGAGGAGGGGTGAGTGAGGCTGGCTAAGTCAGATAGGATGCTAGACTCTCATGGAAGAAAAATTGGAAACATAGATTTTTTAAGCCAGGCATAACTTGTCCCATCCCACGTGCTGATCCAGGACCAAATTCTGGCTGGTGAGTCATCCCCTGGTGAGCCTGGTACCTGCCGCATCCACTCCCCATGAACACAAGCCTTTGGGTCAAGGGACATGGTTCTAGTCACTTGACACAAGTTGTGGAAACGCCAGCACTGACAGGCTCTGGGAGCGTGTGAGCTCTCCTGCTCTGAATCTGATTCCCAGTCTTTTCCTGCTTCAGAGACACAGTGCCAGGGCCAACCTAATTCTGACTGGTTAACCAAATTCTCACATCGTGCAGGCATGGAATTCTAGTCACTTTCACTTTCACCACAAATTGCTAAGCCTGACAATAGTATCAGTGAGCAGGGCAATGTGTTAAAAAGACCAGAATCTGTGAACCAGTGGGGTGACTTCAGGAGGCAATCTAGAAAGTTCCAGACAAGCCTTCCTTCAGCGTTCTTCCCCAAGACTGTCTTATGAATCAAGGGAGGAGGATAAAATTCATGGGGTGTTCATTTAATGGTTCACTTGGGCTTTGACTAATTTTGTTCTTGCGACAGTGTGATAATTTTAGAAACTCCAGATTGGGAAGTGAAAGGTAATTCATTTCCATTCACTCTGTATCAATAGGACTGAATTTCTGGGAACTGAGTGTTCCTTTAGGTGGGCAGGTATTTGGGGTTTCACAAACTGTGTAGAAAGTCAGGGAGATACCGTACTTAAACACGTGTAATTTGTCGGTGGCAGAACTGGAGACCAGCATGCAGGGCTCTGGGCCAGGGGTTGTGCCAGTGACACGGGGAGAGCAATTTGGTTAATGGTGGTGCCCCCGCCCCATTTCTGTTTGGAGGCACCTTTTGTTTTCAAATAGCTTGACAAGAATATTTATTCTTGCTTTCTATGGACATGACACTGTTTAGTCCCCATCCCCGTCCCCACCCCCATCCCCCGGGAGCTCTACGAGTTTTAAGATCTGATCCTCGTCCAGGAGCAGCTCACACAGCTGGACTATTTATCTGATGGAGTGCATTTCCTGGTGCCTAGCACAGTGCCTGGCACACAACAAGAGATCAAGCGGCGGGAACTTCTTTCCCAGGGGGGTTGTCCATCAGCGATTATGCCAGATGGTCTCTGTTCGCCCCTCGCAGCAAGCCGACCCTCATGACTGTGGCAGGGATCTTGTTTGCCTCTGCTTCCTCTTTGGTGTGGCTTCGGGAGGTGCTGGCAGGGACTGGAGCAAGAGAGGGGCGTGCATGGGAGTGCTACGCGCCTCTTCTCAAGGCCACCGCTCCTGTGCAGGTGGTCGCATGCTCCCTCTGCAGCCTCAGGACTGGGGGAGGGGCCACGTTCCACAGTTTCCAGCCCCAGGTCTTTCACTGACCCTTTTGGCTTTCTAAACCTATTCACACCTTCATCCTCATTCTTTCTTACACTCTCCTCAATTACCCCACTTGAAGATGTCTTTCTTTTCTTTTCTGGACTCTGTCTAATCTAGTCATTGAGTAATATTTGTTTCATGCTAAAACAAAACAAAACAAAACAAAACAAAAACAAAAACAAAACAGTTTGAACACTCTCAGGGCCTGTTGTGGGCTCTTTGCCCAGTTGTGGTCTGGGCACACCTGTGTCTTTGCCATTTCATCCTTTCAAAGTCCTCATCAGGCAGGCTATGGGAGAGGAAGTTGGAGGAATTTGAACCAAGGAGAGTGATCAGACATTAGGTTCATAGCCTATGCATATAGATTTTCTGGCACATGGCCATTTGAGAATATTCTGTCCCACTGTAGCCACAAGAATGCTTATGTACTGGTGCTGAGCTCACAAGTCCCATACACCTCTTCCCTGTGGCCAGAGATTCTTAAGAGAGAAACTGTTTACTATGATTTCTGGGAAACTGAGCATTACAGTCCAGCACCTTGAAAGGGTTGGGTACATCATGGGCGCTCACTATTTATCTGTGGTCTAATGAATGATTTTTGGGATGTCTCTGCATCCCACTATGGCTGATATATGGGGTAGAGTCACAGAAAGCATGAGCTCCTTGAGTGCAAAATGTGTCCCCATGTGCCTCCATACCTGGGTGTCCAGGCATCATCTGTAGAATGCAATTACCTCACCTTTAAGAGACACTGGCAGAAGCACCCAGTGGGTCTCGGATTTTAAGTTGCCTCTTCTAAGGGACTATACCAAGCATTCTTGAGGTTGGCAATTTATGTCAAACTCTCAATTCTATCTTCTTAAATGGCTAGAAGAAAAAAGGATGAGGGGACTCAAAATCTCTGCAGCAAACTCCACTCCATCACTGCCAAAGAAGATCCTTGATCAGAAGGTGGGCACAGGCTGACCCATACCAAAGTATGAGCCCTTCCCCTGAAGCAGGTTTTCACTGCTGATTGGAAATGAGGGAACTACACAGGGAACAAGATTTGCTGTTGGCGAAAGATTTCGATTTAACTGACCTGGTAATGTTGAACGAGTGGTTTTGGGGAGCCAGCCCTCTGTGTGGGAGGCTGCTTTGTCTGTGTAGCTTTGCGCTCCGAATTAATGGGCTTGGTGGTAGAGACAGAACCAAGTCCTGAACCCATTAGTGAAACGTAGATGGAGTCCAACCTTTGGTTGCAGATAAACACTCACAGGTGTTACAAATTCCTGTCATGATCACAGATACTGTAGGATAAATGGGATGTCACTATGGGGTATCTGAAACTCTCTCCATGACTCCCTTCCCCCAGCCAACTGAAGCAGTCATTTTTATGGATGCTTAGGAACAGAGTGACCGGAACTGGTAAACCAGGAGCCTTGGGAACGCTAAATCCCACCCTCGGCCGTCTTCCTGTTTGCTGGAATCAGCAATAATGTTAACAAAAGCAGGTACTAGATATTTATACATTAACTCTAATTTGAATAGGTTATTGAAGTTTTTGTTTTCTAGGGTAATATTGCAGCATAACATTAAAGTTTAAAGTATTCAATTATGTTATTACCAAATGCCATCATGTTTTAAATGACAAGCTTCCCTTTATTTTCTTACATCGTATAATTATTTGTAAACAAATAACCTGAGTTCAAATTAAAAATTTAAACTCTGCAGATCACTAACCTATGAAGTCATGACAGTTATTTGTAAAACAGTAATATCCATCTTATAAAATGTTGTTGCTTTTAAATAAAATTTTTATTAAATCTAGCATAAGTACAGAAAAATGCACAGATCCTATGTTTAATTCAATGAAAGTAAGTTTATATTTTAATATTTAATTTTATACAATTTCTGGATTGCAATTTATTCTAGCATGCCTTTCTAAAGCACCAGTAGAATTAATCTACATTTTGCTTGTTCAAAAATATAAGATGATATTTTGCCTAAATTACTTTATTATTCATCACCTGTGTGTCTTGAACTTAAGTATCTAGGAGTTAGAAAATACTAGCCACACAAATATGAGCACATGCCTCTCAGGGTGGTTGGCGGGGACAAAGGTTACTAGTTTGTCATGGTTTGCCCAAGATTGTGATCATTTTAGCCCTAAAATCAGTCCTGAACAATCCAAGACAACTGGTCATCCTAGCAGGGACAAGATGTGGCCTGGTCTGACCATTGCATTTCCATGTGGAACCCCCTTTCCCTTCTCCACTCCCTTACCCCTTCTCTTTGAGCCCCCAGATGACTTCTGTAATCGGACACAGAAGTGTGGATGCTGGGGGTAAGGCTAGGCAAGGAGGAGACTGGGAGAGCCCCTGGCAGAGATGTCCAAAGTGGGTTCTCAGCGCAAATGTAAATTCTCTCTCCTTGCTGCCATTTACATTGCTTTTAGGCTGCAGGTTCTTCTTTTGGGGGTTGGTAATATTTTTCTGCCCATCAACCAGTGCCTCTTTTGTGTGCTGGCCTTGGGGAAATCCTTATGGAGAGTTGTATCTGCTTGCCTTGCAGCCCTCAGGCTGCAGTGGCTAAGCTTGTACTTGATTATTTCTTGTTCTTCCAAATGGACCCACTTCATATGAAAAGTCCTACCAGGATTTGTATTTTCTGGAACATGAAAGATAGGGATGGGAGAATTTTTGTGGGTGAAGTGGGTGGGAATATAGAAAGACTTAAATCTTACCAAAACATATTTATATAAAGAGAAGAAAAAAGAGAAAACTTACCCCCACAGTACCTGCCTACACAGAAAGAAAGAAAATATAGATGTGTGTGTCGGCGGTGGAGGTTGGGGGTGGCGGGGTGGAGCAGACTGAGAACTCTGGCCCTAAAGCAGTTTTCTAGGTCTGAACATCCTGTGGGTCAAATTTCTTTTCAGGACACTCTCTCTAAAATCCTAGTGCACCTTGTGCTTTGGGAGCAGGTACTGTGGGGATGGATTCTGCCTCCTTCACTTTCTGGCTGTTTGAATTAAAATGTTTGGGAATTGCAAAATGCTTAGGAATTGTGAACCTCAGTTTCCTCATAGAGAAAGTAGATATGATGATACTTTTCTTAAAAAGTTGGTCTGAGGATGAAATTAGATAATGTGTATGAAAGTTTTAGCAATAGCATATAAGTACTAAATAAATACAAAATTACCCTGTCTTCTGACCACGGTTAATTTAATTTCATAATTCTGAAAACAAGGCATTCATTCATTCATAATCCATTCATTCAACAAATATTTGTGGCGCTGAACGGGGCCTTGAGCATAACCCAATCATAACCCAAGTGATGAGAAAACCTGATGGGTTCTTGCCTTCATGGAGTCTGGTAGGAGATAAGAAACAGTAACACAGGTACATACAAAGAGATTTTTAGTTACATGACTATTAGAAAGAGAAAGAACATGGCCCTGTGAGATAACGTAATAGGCAGTTACGTGTTTATATGTGGAGGAGGTCAAGAAAGTCTCTCTGAAGAAGATATATTTAAGTTTAAATGGAAGGAATTGTTAGAAACAGCCCAGCAAAATCAGAAGGGTCCAAAGAGAGAGAAGAGGAGAATTGGGGAGTCAATCAGGATGTGTGAAGACCCTGAAACAGGAAGAGCTTGAAGTGCTCAAGAAATTGAGAAGGGGGTGTCATGGCCGGCTTGCTTTGAGGGAGTTAGAGAGTGGGATCCAGTGGCCACTGAGCACGAGAGATACGTACATTGGTGGCCTCCAGTGAAGTAGAAAATCATGCATGGCTTTCTGCGCCACATGCTGTAGAGATGACCACCTCCCACCAAAAAGCATACTGTCCCTTCCAGAGCATAAGCTGTTCCTGGGAAGTGGCTGTCCTGTCAGGACACCGTCACATTCCTGCCCCCCTTGCACGTAGATGGGGCTGTACAACTACTGCTTATCAATACATCAAAATGATGTGTGTCATTTCTAAGCCAAGACTTTTAAGAAGCAGGTCTACCTTCTGCTTGCATTCTCTTACCCATTCTTCTTACTAGAAACAGACGACTGAGGCCCTCCAAGATGGTAGAGTTGAAAGTCAGAGGAACTTTGGATTCTAGATCATGGAGAATAGCTGCCAGCTGACTATAATCACTCAACTTGGATACACACACACACTCGCACACACACACACACACACACACACACACACACACACGTTCCATTTGTTATAGCAGCTAACATTATTCTAAATTCTATAACATGCTAAGGAGTTGTTTTTTTATACTCAAATTTTTATTTTGAGTTCTACTTTGCTGAAAGTGAAAGTAGTAGAAAGTCACTGAAGAATGTTAAGCAAGGAAATGGCATGACCTGATTTTTACTATAAAATGATTACTCTGGCCGAATAGATCGTTGGGAGGTCCAGAATTGCATAGTAGATAAGGCAAGAGATGAAGATGGCAAAAAAATAATGGTAGCAGTCAAGAGAGAGGAGTTTGGGCTTGTGGAATCACTAGCACTCAGTGATGGTGGGTCAGAGAGAGAAAGATGTTGGATACAACATCCCTTAGGTTTCGACTGGAGAATCTGGGTGCCACAATGGTGAACTCTGGGAAGAGTCCTGGCTACGGCTGAGGGTATAAGGGTCAGAAAAAAGCAGTGCAGAAGCAGGGATACCTCTGTGGCACACTGTGCCTTGTTTCTGTTAGTCTGCTGTGGAACTAATCTTTGGGGATCCTGGAGTCACATTGCTAGATGGAGTGTTTGGTCTGGTTAGCACGGGGCATCCTTTCATATAAAGTAGCAAACCCATCATGCCATTCACTCATTTGTTGATGCATTCATTCCACCAGGCTCGGGGCCAGGGACTTAGAGGTTAAGACATAGTCCTGTTCTTGGGGACCTCAGGGTCCTCATGCTCTTTGTCTATAATTGCTTATATAAATCTATTGTAATAGAATCAGTAGCCAGAAATAAGTGACCAGAAGAATTGAAATTAATGAAAATATTGTTTCTGATACTGTGAGGGTGGTGCGAGGAGTGAGAGTGTCCAGGAAGCAGGTCTAGGAGCAGAAAGGGCAAGAAAGGATTGCCTCCCTTCAACATGTAGTGTTTCTTTCTATACAACCTTCTAGGATGCTTATAATGTAGGGGAGGGTGGATAAATCAAGGCACAGATGCTTATGGGATCTCTACAAGGTGTCACAACTACTACAGTCATTTGACTCAGGGTCCATTTGTTTGTCACTGCACACCATCATGATGCTTCCCTGGAGTGGGAATAAATGAATTTAAAGAAAAATGGTTGGTCTATAGCCATGCCACCCTGAACAAGCCTCATCCTGTCTGATCTCGGAAGCTAAGCAGGATCAGGCCTGGTTAATACTTGCATGGGAGACTATCTAAGGTGACCAGTTGCTGTAGGCATAAAAAATAAAAAATAAAAAAATAAGGGATTGTAAGCTGACAAGGTCCTTGCAATCTGTGAGGTCAACCAAGGGTTGCCTTGCCTTAAAAAAAAATAAATTTAAAAAGAAAAACTGGTTGAATGTGGAGATTATGGAGAGGCTACAGCTATGGAGGGGCCGAGTGATGCCTCTTCACTTGGACAGGTGCCAAGGGCTGCCTGGCCACGGCACTGGTTGAGGCCACAACACCAGGTGAGGTCCCAGTGGCTGGAACTGGTTTGGCCGGGTTCCTAGTATGGAGCCAGAGGGGAACTGTGGGCTGTGTCCTGTGGAGCCTGAGGGCCAAATTTTGTCTCCAAGTCAGGTGGAGGGTGTTGGGCTGGAAACAAGAACATGCAGACAAGATGAGAAGGGGATGCGTAACAGACGGGTGATGTGTGGGAGACACGTCCCAGGTCACAGACCTCAGGGCCTGAGTGGATGTATTACTGGGGAGCCTGTTTAGATCCAGTCAGAATCAGCACCATTTCTTCAGAGCCAGAAGAGCTTAGATAACTCTGGAGTGCGTGTGTGCATATGTGTGCGTACACAGGCCCATGAACACAGATGCATCCTCGTGTACATACACACATACACGCTCAGGGCGTGTTCCATGCTGGTGTGGGGTCCGGGATGAGTAGAATGGGAGCAGGGGACTCCTGGAAACAGAAAGCAGACTCCTCCGAAAGACGAAAGAGCTAGGCTGGGAAAGCACTTGCTTCTGCCCATGCTGGCTCTCTGAGCATCACTAAGTCTTTGGCTTTTGTTCCCAAGATTCCCCACACCCAGTTCTTTCTACACTCGTCCTACTTGTAACTGAGGAGGTATGCTGAAGGCTTGGGGATGCTTTCAGTTCTCCCCAAGACAGAAAGTGCCCCTTAAGCCTTTGCTTGAAGGAATCAGTGGTGAACACAGACCCTGTGCTCATATCAGATACTTGGATTCTCTCTGCAAAAGGCAATCTGCTAAATGCAAACATGCTTTAATGTTTCCACCTTCTGTAAGACTTCTCATGACTATACATGCTGATAAATCGAAAGCTCTGCTTATATGTTCAGTACCTCGATGTTCAAATTGAAAAGAGTGGTCTCTGTCTCAGCCCATAATAAAATGGGTTCCCTGAGGATTATATTCAACTTAACGACAAAGTGCCTGGGATGTGCCGAGCATTTTAAAAATACCACTTTACTCCTCTCACAACCCCAAGAGGTAGGTCCTATTACCATCCTCATTTTGTAGATGAGTCCACCAATGTTCAGTGAGTTCGGATAACTTACCCAAGGTCATGTAACTAGGCCGTGGGCTTGGCAGGATTTGAATCCAGGCCGGTGGGCTCCAGAGGCCCTGCTCTTAACCTGTAATCCCCCTCTGCTCTGCCTTGCTGCATTAAATGGTTACCAGGCTGTCTCCTGCACACAGTGGGACCTCGAAGGCAAGAGCTGTTTCTTGTTTCGTCTCAGTCCTCCATCTGGGGACACGAGGGCTGGCACGTGAGAGGAGCCCACTAAAGCCTGTTGCATGTTTGCTGCTGGAACCAGAGAGGCTTGCCAAAGTGATCTGGTCCATTCTCCTGCCCTCCGCTGTCACCATCTGGGATTCTGCACACAGCAACCTCCCCCACTCCTCCTCGCCCCGTGATGACTTTCCCACCATGGTCCAGTTCCTTCTAGACAAGCTCCCCTGGCAGACCAAGTCCTCTCTGTACAGTCATGGGTATCTGTCACTTCTGTGCAGGGCCAACAGGAAATGCGGCACAGTGCTGAACTCTCAGCCACATTCTGTCTGGGCTGGGCACCAGATCAGGCTGTGGTCGCTGGTTACCTGCACAACAAAACCCCCTCCAGTTTCAATCGTGATTTATCAAGGGAGCCGCTGCCAGTTTCGCTGTGTTCCTTTCACTTCAGAGGCACAATAGGTAAAATCCATTCCTCAGGCAGAACAACGGATTAAATTTACAGGTTCGAAGGTGGACACGTTCCTGAATGGGGAAGAAACATTCCATGCCATTTGTGTATCTTCCCAAACAGCCTAATCAGAGTGAGAAAAACAGATGAGGAGCAGACTTAGAAGAAAAGGATGTTTAATCGTAAAATCTTAACTTCACTGTCAAAATGGCGGCTCTAGACCCAACAGTATAACTGACTGAAGGAGGGAAGGGGACGAGTGACATTTACTGAGCTTCTCCCATGTGCCAGGCTTTTACACATGCTCCTTCAAAAGTCACAATCATTGTACAAAGCAACTATTTTAAGGTGCACACAGGGAGGAGACTGAGAATCAGGGGTTATGGGACTTGCCCAAGGTAACATGGCTACTGGGTCATGGGACTAAAATTTGAACTGAAGTCTGTGCGATCCCAAAGTTGACAGAGTCTTCGCCACACAGTGCCGTCTTAGACATTTACTTTACGGGGCTACCTATGAAGAATGATTTTCTACACTGGTGCAACAGATGTGTCTCGTCTTTAAAAAAAAAAAAAACCACAAGCATATAAAGACAATTCTTCTATTTTCAACACTTAACATCTGTTCTAAGATTTATATGGTAAAAAAGCATAGTGGTATACTGTATTTTGGAAACATCATATATTTGAATAGCTATCTTGACTTAACAGAAATTTTAAAAAACCATACCAAGCAAAGGTGAACAAAGGCAAACGTTAAAACCGTGCCATTCTGTGTTTCAGAATTTATCTTTCTGACCAAAGCTAACAAGCAACATAGTCAAACAAGGAGACAAAGTTAACTATTAACTCGGGGGTGAGAAGTCAATGGCAAGCACATTCTTTGTATTGCCCTGCCCACACTCCAGCAAATATTAACAGATATTAATGGATTAATATTAAAGGCATTTTCCAATGCTAGCCCCTTCTGTCACAGAGGCCCAGAAAAGTGGCCCATTTAGGGTCCCCTGGCCAGAGGGGAGCAGTCCCTGCTGTTCCCACCCTTGTGTGATGGTCAGATAGCTGTGTCCTGGGTGGATGGATCTGCAATAGGTGGCATGACTGCTTCCGTTTACAAAACAGGGTTGAGCTCATTATCCTTAGATTTAACATTATATCTGAAACAAAAATCAAAGGCTCACTACTTTCATTCTGACCTTTTGCCTCCAGTAGTACGATCTGAGGGCCAATGGGTGGATGATGGTTGATGCTTCTACTTTCTAGGCTTGAGTCTGCAGATTGCTTTTCTAGAAGCAGCAAGGCCTAGTAGAAAAAGCATAGAATTGATATTGGACTGAGCTGAGTCCACAAGTCAGCTCTGCCAGTGGGCAGGTGATGAGTGACAAGGCAAGTCGCCTCCACTTCTAGACCTCTGCTTTCCCATTGATGAAATAGGAATAAGGATATATAATAATCCTTATGCATAGAGAATTGAATACTATCTTCGCCCCCAACCCCTTCCCAAATTCGTGTTCACTTGAAATCTCAGGATGTGACCTTATTTAGAATTAAGGTATCAGAAGATGCAATTAGTTGACAATTAAGATGAGATCATTCTGGACGAAGGAGAACTCCAAATCCAGTGACTAATATTCTTATCAGAAGAGGGGAGGACACAGAGAGATAGAGAGAAGGCCATGTGAAGACAGAGAGGCAGAGACGAGTTCTGCTGCCTCCAGTGAAGGAACATCAGGAGCCACCAGAAGCCGGAAGAATCAAGGAAGGATCTTCTCCTAGAGTCTTCAGAGGGAGCACGGCATGGCCAACACTTTGATTTGGGACTTTTGGTCTCCAGAACTGTAAGAGAATAAAATTCTGTTGTTTTAAACCACCAAGTCGCTGATAATTTGTTATGGCAGCCCAGGGGAGCTAATACACTCTGCAAAAGGCTCAACAGGGTGTTTCTCACATAGAAAATCATTGATAAATGCCACCAATAATTATTATTCACACTTCATAATATTCAACCAGATGGCAGAAGTCTAAATGACAATCCCCAAGTCTAAATGACTAAGACTAGAATCATTGATTTGATTATTCGAGAATCCTCATTTTTTTTTCTATTCTTTTTCCACTTAATCCTCTACTCCTATGCTAAACACAGAAATATATTTTTTATTGAAACAACTGAAAGCAACCATATAATCTGAGGCCACAGAGTCCACAGCTTACACTTTGTCTAAACATCAATACAATCAATATCAAGTAGGCTTAAGGGTCTGGGTTCCTCAAGGTGAAGCTATTAGAGCTAAGGGCTCACCCAGTATGAGTGTGGTAGGGGCTATTGATGGATGGCTTCAGCAGCCTTCTCAGGGACACGTCCTGGTTCAATAACCCCGCCCAATCCCCTGGTCACCTCCCCTGTGGAAATGGGCCATGTCTCTGCCACTTTCCTCTGCCCTCAACTACCATTCAAAGGTCAGCTTACCTTTCTCAACCTGAACCAATCAATCTCTGTCCTAGGAATTTGAACCATGGAACATGTACGATATGGACTGAGCAGAGTCATATTAATGATAGACATTTAAAGAAATTGTTCTGAAACTCTGGACTTACACTGCCCCAAGCTCCACACAACTCTGCTCCCAGGTTTCCTGGGGCTAGGGGTTTCCCTGTTCCTAGCATCTCATGAGCTACCTTAGCATTCTTCCAGTAAATCCTCAGAATTAATGAATGGTTTCCTTGTACCATGGCCATGTCCTCTGGGTCACACCCAAGGTGTGAGTTGTGTGGATGGCCTCCCATGGCCAGGCAAAGGGTGTATTTGGAGGAACCACTGGCGAATAAACCAGCAATGAAGTAGAAAGGGTTATATTGTCTTAGGAGCTGGCATGGAATTTCAGACAGCCCATTGATTGAACATTGATAAACAGATAGGGCGAGAATATCTTAGTAGATAGCACTAAACTTAAGTAGGGAACTGTCTTTGTCTTAAAACAAAAATACAGATAAATGAAAAAAACTTCATAAGGACAAAGGGTAAAATTTTAAAAGCTCCTTGAAGTTTTGAGCATTTGGAGGACAAGCTTTCTGAGAGGAGCGTTCCATAACAGAAGGAGAAGTCGTTTGGTCCTTGCAGGACATTCTTAAAGCTACTGGTGGTGAGAAAATATGGGAAGAGGAAGAGAAGGAAGCAGGAGGGTGTTTGATTTCCATGCAAAGTGAGGTAAAAATGATCCTCTTCTTGGGATCTGCCTTCTCCCAACTTTTAGTGCAATTCTCCAAATTCACACTGCTGGATGTGAACAATCATTTCTTGTTGAGACAAAACACAAGCTTGAGTCTCTGACTGGGTTTGATGTGTTATAAAATATTCAAGGAAGCTGGAACCTAGGAGAGGGTGCATTTAGAATAGGATTAGCAGACGTTTGGGAGAGGGTTTTAGACTTCCTCTGGCCTTGGATTTGACCAGAAGGTGAAGGGAAGGCAGTTCCAAAGCAATTTCCTCTGTACCTCAAGGAGTAAAGAGGCCCCCAGATGCCAGCTGGGATATCCCTGAGAAACAAATTTGAACCTTATTCCCTGGAGTATGTTGGAATATTCCTTAGCTTCTTTGTTCGCTACATGCAGAAATAAAAACCTTTCTGAATCGATGAATGGACCTCGATGTAAATAAAAGGTAACCCGCTACATACTTATTTCTCTCAGCAGGCAAAGCAAGTGTAAATGAGCGAGATCAAGATGGGAATCACCCAGCTCTTTCCTTGGCATCAGCAACGAGCTGGCTGAATGGCCTCATGTAGGCTACAGGAATAAGAATTTCCTTGGCCTCTGAAAGAAAAAACAAGTGGTTGACGGAAACTGCATCGGATGCCTCTGGTAGCTCGTGTCACATCTGGAGCTGGGCAAGCTCAGACTCATGTGAGCTGATAGCATCTTGCCCCAGTGTAAGCCTTTCAGCTTTCCACCCCGATGCCAGGCTCTTTTTCTCTGTCTGAGCTCGAAAGCATGGTTAAGCCCCCAGGGACAACCCCCCAACTGGTGGAAAGCTGATGGATAAATGCTTGACTCTCATCCTTTGGATCGACAGTTCTAGAAGATATCTTTTGACTCTTAGAAGGTCCCAGTGGCACTGAGTTCCAGGTGCACACAGTGGCACCTCACTCCTTACTGCTCCTTTATTGGCTTTTTCTCCTCTGTCGCATTCTCCCTACTCTTGCGCTTCTGCTGCCTGGGGTCACCTCCTAAATAAACTACATACTCCCAAGTCCTTATCTCAGACTCTGCTTTCAAGAAAACTCCAGCTAAGACAGAAATAGCATATCGTTTTTGGTAAGATGGGAGGCAAGTGGATTTCTTCTTATATCAGATGAAGAAGCCAGGCATCAAATGTCCTGATGTCATGTGGGAATGAATGCCAGGTGAAACATGTCTCAGAAATTCTGACAGACAATAGGACACCCCAACTTCGGAACTCCACATTCATTAGGCGGAGAAGAAGCAATCAATTCTGAGATTACTCTGGCTCTCTCAGGCACCTGAGTAGTTTACCTTTTAATTCTTGTTTAATTGCTTCTCTGTTTTAGATATAAAGGCAACCCCTTCACTCCACTCACGGCCAATGTCTTGCCATGTGATCAATACAGTAAGGAAGTAATGGTGCAAGAAATTTAAAGTTTTTAAGAGTAACATGCAGCTCTTGGAGTGCACACGCTGGGAGAAGCCAGCTACTGTGTACTCCCTCCAAGTATTTGACTGCTATGCTGTGAAGAAGCCTAAGCTGGACATATGGAGGGATGCTCCGTAGACCCTGCCTCCCGGTTATCCTAGCTGAGTCTGAACATAGGAGTGAATGGGCCATATGGCCCCTTCGAATCTTCAGATGACTTCAGCTCCAGCCACCACCTGATTGCAACTGCTTGAGAAAGCCCAAGGGAGAATCGTCCAGCTGATTCCAGCCAATCTACACTGCTATGAGAAGTAACGAGAAATTGTCTCTGTAAGCCACTTAAGAGGTGATTTAAAGTGTTTGGTTTTTCTGGTTTTCGGTTTTTGGTTTCTGTTTTTTTTTTTTTTCTTTTTGGTCTCTAATTGTCATAAGAACATCCCTTGTCTAGCCTGTTGGAGAATAAAAGGTACTTTGCTAGAGAAGCAAGTTGTCCCAGGCAAGATCATCCTGGATCAGCTGATGGCTTGTTGCCTATATTAACTTTGAAGATAGAAAGTATACCAAATGAAGTATGGGGCCTGTCCAAAAGAATACGCAGGCAGAATGTTGAAAATATCAACTGGCTCTTACCAGCTATTTATGATAAAGTACCACAGGCAAGAAACAAACTCAGAAGGGAGCTGGCCAGTTTGCAAGCCAACTTTAGAGGGACTATAGGAAGGCTTGATTTGGAAAATAAAAACTTCCTTATCTGTAGCCTCTTGAGAGGGAGAAAAAGATGAGCAAACTAAGACATGACCGCAAGGTAAGAGCAAATAACCAAGGTGTGGTTATGAGAAGCCTGAAGGATGGATGGAAGTAGTTCCTGGAGGTCCACTCAGCTAGACAGAAGGGCTTCCAGGAATTTTAAGGGTGACATCACACAGCAGGTCACATATGCAAAACAGCAGTGATTAAGTCTACAGAGAGAGGCATGTCTTGAAAAAGGTTAAGGGTGTGACCTTGTCTGTCCTGATTAAGCGAAACAGGGCCTGGCATACAAAATATATTTATTCAGTCAGAGAACGAGTGAATTAATGAATAAGCAAGCAGGAGAAAAAATCTAGTATAAAATGATATACCTGCTAGGATTTATTCATTCATTCGTTTATTCACTCATTACACAAGTATGTATTTTCTACTATGGCTGACACTTCAACTGCAACTTCTCGCGACCCCCAAGTCAGAACCGCCCAGCGAAACTGCTCGCGAATCCCTGGTCCACAGAAACTGGGAAAGATAATAAATGATGGTTCTTATTTTAGGCTCCTAAGTTTTTAAGTGGTTGGTTATTCAGTATTTGATACCTGACACATCCCACAAAATTTAATTGAACGTGTTTTGGTCCAGTAGGGCTACTATAGCACAATATTATGGACCAAGTGGCTTACAAGCACAGAAATTTACTTTCTTACAGTTCTGGAGGCCTCATATCAAAGCTTCAGCAGATTCTGTATCTGGTGAGATCCCTGGTTCATCGATGGCTGTCTTTCCACGATGTCTTCCCATGGCAGAAGGGGCAAGAGGGCTCTCTGAGATCTCCTTTAGGAGGGCTCTAATCTCATTCCTGAGAGTTCTACCCTCATGTTCCAATCGCCTCCTGAAGGCCCCACCTCCTAATATCATCACACTGGGGATTAGGGATCAACATATGAATTTCGGAGGGACACACACATCCGGTAGCAGAGCCCATTCTCAGCATGAGGAACTGTGCCCACAAAGATGACTAAGGGAGAGTTTCTGGCCTTGAGTTGCTCAGAGTCAGGTGGAGAGGACCACATGGACAGGATTTGTTTACACTGTAAAGTGATAAAGGTACAACAGCCTTCCACGGAAAGCTATGACTCATTTTGTCTGGGTTATCAGGGAGGTTCCCAAAAGAGGTGAGTTTTGAGGTAAATCTTCCAGGAACTCCTAATTCAAGAAGGGTAGGGGGCCAAGAGGAGTAGGTATTTTAGGTAGAGAAACTAGGGAGCTACGAAAAGTGTGGTTTCACTGAAACACAGTGTACATGAATGCAGGCCCCAGATGTGAGGGGCCACGAGCTCGTGCAGGACTTGGCAGGCTATTCTAGGTAGAGAAAAGATTAATCTATTAGGAAGCTGTTGTCATGGACCACTAGAGATGGTGACGTTCTGGCTTAGGCAGTAGCTGCGGGATGGAGAGGAGACAGGACAGAATCGACAGGGCTCATTTGCCTGGTGCTTGTCAATAGCAGCTGCTCCACCGAGTGTTTGTTGAGTGACTGATGGATGGGTGAGCATGAGCTGAGTCAAGCAGGGCTGTCTATGCATCGATCTGAGTGACAGTGGCTGGTTATTCCTGAAACAGGAATTAGAGGTGGATTTTTTTTGCCTCGTGTTTGTGAACCATAAGCCAAGAAGTTCAAATAATGGAACTCCCTGGGCTTTGAAACACATCTTCCACCCAGAAGGCATAACCTGCAGACCCGGCAGTAGCCCTCGACGTTTTCCACGGGGACCTGGCTGGGACAGCACACGGGGGATCCGCAGAGCAGCAGCCTCCCAGGGAGTGACTCATGCTTTTGCAGTCCAAGCGCTGTGCAGAAAGCCTCTGGATGCAATGAGAGATCTTGGGTACCAGGTGGGAGGAACAGACAAGAGATGCTGAGGGGGAACACTGGGGTTGAATTCGAAGTTCTCATCACAGTCACCGAAACCTTCATTCCTGCTGGAGTGGGTTTGGTTATGAGAAGCAAAATTTATTTTAAAAGGTGTGTGTGTGGGGAGGGTGATTTGGGGCAGAGCAAGTCTCAACACAGAGGTGAAGAGGATCTTTGCTTTGTAAGCCTGGCAATTGATTCTGTGCGGGGATAAAACCTAATGTAATAAAAGGCAAGGCAGAGACAGAGACAGATTTCACGGAGCTATCCTTCGAATGAAGAAAACCAATGTTTATTAAACATTCCTCGGGAGCAATATGTATATAATCTCATGTAACCCTCCTACGTTGGGTGCGATCATCTTTTTTTCTCAAGGCCACACGAGGTAGAAACGATAGCGCTGAAGTTCAAGGCCAGGCCTCTGACTCTGGAGCCTAGATGGTGTCACAGTTCCATGCTTCCCCAAGGATGGGCCCTTGAAGGATTTAGAATCCCCTTCCCTCTTGTTCTGCAGCCTGAGACCCACTGCCCCCAATCCAGGGGGGCCATCACGTTGAGCCAACGTGATTGGTCAGTTTGGGACACAGTGGAGGCCAGATAGCTGCAGGAGGCAGAGCTGGGCCATTTTCATGCTTGAGCCCCTTGCCTTTCCTCTTCCAAAAGCTGCTCGGTACCAGCTTCCCCAGGACACATCATTGCCCTTCCCCTGCCCCGCCCCCCAAGAGGTGCCCTGGATTCACTTATGGAGCCTTTTTTTTTTTTTTTTTCATATGCTGGGCACCATTCCTTCGGAGCTCCTTAATTACAATAAGCAACGTTTATTGAGCAGTTACTGTTTGCCACACTGTGACGCACAGGATGTCTGCATCATTGCACTTAACCCTCTGAGTTTACCTTTGATCTCCCTGTTATATAAACTATGCAACGAGGCTCAAAGAGGTGGAATAAACCTGAACTTGAATCCGTTCCAGCCTGACCCCAGTGCCCAAGCCATTAAACACAGAGCTTGGCTGCCCCCAGTGGGAAAGAGAAATGGATCTTTCTTTCCTGGGCAGGATGTTCCCTCCTCTGATTCCCTTCTTGCCTCTCCCAGAAGGGAGCTGACTCCAGCTCCCACGAGCACCCCGTGCTTGGCTGGGCAGATTCCCTGTGATCCTGTCCCACCTCCCCAGGCTCTTCCCTCTCTGAGTTGTGTGGTCAGACCTCTGAGGCTGGGGAGCTTCTGCAGGGTAGAAGTGAATGTGTGAGTATGTGTGTGTGTGTGCGTGCATGTGTGTGGGTGTGTGTGCGTGTGTGTGTGTGTGTGTCGGGAGTCACCACGCCTCCCTGCAGCCTGCCCGGCAAGCCAGCTGCCCCTCCTCTCTCCAGGAGCAGCAGGCTCCCTGGGCCTTTGCACCCCGGCAGTTGTGTGGCCCGTGGCCATTCTCCTTTCTTCAGGAACATTCACTGAGCTGTGCCGAGAGGTGAGAAATTCTGAATTGTAGCTAGCTTTCCCAAGGTCACAGAGCACAACCAACGGTGGCCACCTGGGATTTTACCACCTCCCTTTCCTGTTCCCAGGTAAACCCAGGGCACTGCGTCTCTTCCTTCCATAGGAGACCACCCACCCCAGGCACTTGTTACTGGGCCCACCCCTCTAACAGCCTCTTGCACTGCCTTAAAGCTACTCCAAGTGAAGGAGGCACAGCAAGTGTGTCTGTTACAAGCAAGGGGAGCTCTTAGGCCTGCCACCCTTTGATCTTGCCCTGGCTCCTCGGCTTGGGGTATGTCACCATCTCAGCCAAGTAAATGGCTGTGACTCAGGAGGCTGGCGTCACCTGGAGTGGCCGTCATGGGACACCTGCCTGGCTCCAGAGCAGGTGAGAACAAAGGCCAGGGCCCCCTCTCATTCCACACAAGCCTGAGCCTTGCTGTGAGGCATTAAAAACCTGGGTCTTTGACGTATTGAAACAATTCGTCCATAATCACTGCAGATAACAGCTTCTTGGCTCTATTTTTACAATCCTGGTTTCTCTTGGAGGCCAGGCTCTCCCGGGAGCTTCTGAGTCAGAAGTCCCTAAGGAAATCCAGAAGGATGCTCGCCAGGCAGAGCCACCGGTGGGGGCCCTTTCTAGCGGGCCATGGAAGCAGCTTTGGGGCCTGCCAGGGCCACGGTGAAAGAGACCTTTCCCTTCAGTGACGCTGGATTCCACTAAACCCACAAGTCAGAGCCTGGAGGGTCTCCCGTGGGCCAGGCCCAGTATGTGGGCCGGGACCTCTGTAAGCTGGTGCAAACCCCTCTGCTGGGACAGGTGAAGACACAGAGGCCCCGACAGAGTCTAGGTCTCCAGTGGCCAGAGCTTTTCTTCTGGCCTCCCAGTGCCCCTTGCGGTGGGGGATGGGGGTGGGGAGACCACAGTTCTTCCTGCACCATTTCCTCCTTCCTCTTTCCCTCAACTCCAATTTCCCTTCTTTCATTTCTTTTATAAAGAGTCTGGTATGGAGCCAAGCTTCTCGGGCTACTTTTCACCTGTGTTCTATTCCTGTGGGAAGTTGCCCTGGCTATGTGTCCTGGAGAAGAACCACGAGCCTGGGCCTGCTCGGGACCCGCTCCTGCTAGCAGCCACTTCCTGTGCTTCTGCAAGATGGAAACAGATCCTTTTCTGGAAGCACAAGGTGTCCTTGGTGATTAGGCCTTGGGTGTCGATTGAATTTTCTGGAGCTCTAGGGACCATTTGATGAAACCAAGGAATAGGGACAAGGAATGATCTCAGAGCAAATAGACATCCATCGCTCCCAAGCCGCCAGGCACCCACCCCCTCCCAGGGACCATAACTGCTTCTGCCTGGTGTACAGAGAAGCGTTAACCGAAGCAAACCATCAGCTCACAAATCACAACAGGAGGGACAGTACACTGCTGGGAACAAATGTTGTGGAAATTTTCTTCACAGAAAAGGGAGGGAGAATGTGACCTCCTGCCAGACATTTGTACCAAATAGATGTGGAAATAATTAGCTACTTTATTTTCTTTCGAGTTTCAAGTTTTGTGTGTGTTTATTTTCCACCCATTCTAATGTGATTCTCTTTTCTATAACGGCGTGCTACGGGTAGAAAACTGCGTCTGTGAGCCTGCGGTTTAAAAGGAGATCCTCCCCTCGACAGATTTTATTTCATTCTGCACCCAGCAGGCAGCGATGTGGCCGACTGTCCCTGTCCAGAGATTGTGTGGCCTCATTCCAGAACCTCACCACACCTCTCGCTGCTGGGGCGATTCGATCCTTGTGTTTGGCACGGGGACCTTCTTAGACCTTCTCACTGCCATTTTCTCAGCCAGACACAGTGAATCTGTATTATTATTATTATTATTATTATTATTATTATTATTTGCACAGTGCTGTTTTGTGTAGCATATTCTAAAACGGGATGAGAAAACAAACAGTTGTTCATTTTTATTTATGTATGATTGATTGATTGATTATTAATTAATTAACTAACTAGATTTATTTCTCTCTCTAAGTTTGTGTCCTCCCCAAAACAGAGCCTGAAACAAGGGTTTAGGTGCTAGCAATTTTTTTTTTTTAAACAAAGATAATTCCAGGAAGTAGAAGCGAGGAAGTGGGGAGACGGAGACAAGAGACAGAAGAGGAGGCAATACATACAGAATGAAGTACGGATGCAGATAAAAGCTGGTGACTGCCATCTCTCTGGGATGCCCACTGGATCAACAGGAGGTTGGGACATTTTTACACCAATCTCCATCCTCCTTTGATTGAGGGTTTCTCCTGGGGAAGAGGTGTCCTTGGTGTCTTCCCCCCAACACCACCTCCCTGCCCCGCCACAAGCCTCTGGGCTGTGTCTGTGTGGACTAAGTCCTGATGTCTTTTGAGAAAGCCCCAAAGCAGGAAAACTAAAAAAAAGCAAGTCACGATGCCTTTTTGTAAAGATCACTCCATCCCAGGTACCAGCTGAAGCCAGAGGGTACAAACAGATCTGCTGCAATTTTCCTCATTCAGAGGGACAAAAGCTCATTGGCAGTGGTTTACACAAATAGCTACAGTAGGAGACATAAAAGACATGAAGAAATGGTATAATGACAGGAGAAAAGAGCAGCACAAAACCTCCCTCAGGCCTTCCTAGTAGCCAGGGCAAGGAGGGAAACTGATCAGTTATACAATTCAGTGTCCATAAAACAAAAGCAAATTTCAGGCAAAGTTAACCTTCCCTCGCGGTCTTCATTGTAAGGGCACTGTACACCCAGGTGACACTGCTGTCCCAACTGTAAATGCAGTGGCTGTGCTTTTCTCTGTCTAGTCTGATGAATGAAGAGTCAGCCCCAAAATCTGTAAAGAGCATAATATTTTTGAAGCCATTATTTAGACAGAATTCTTTCGATTAAGTGACAGGAGCCCAGTTTAGATTAACTTTAGCAGGTAAATGTATTCGTCGGCTGTATGTTTTGAAAGCCAGGAGTGAGCTGACTTCAGGCAAAGCTGGAACCAGGAATCAGTTTCTGTCTACCCATTCCTTGGTCCTACTTTCTTCAGGGTAGCTTCTTTTTCCAGATGCTTTCTTTCTGTGAATGGAAAGGCAGTTCTTGGCAACTCTGGGCTTGTACTCACCTTCTGGCAGCCATGTATGGGATCTCATGACAGGATTTGATTGGCCCTGCTTGAGTCACATGGCCACTTCAACATTTAATCACTGTATGAGGACTGCAATAGGCCCGGCCTGGACCACGTGTCCACTTCTGCAGTCAAAAGACAGGCAAGTTCCTGTGACCCACAGACCCTTCCATCAGAATAAAGCAGGATGGCAAAAAGGAGGCGAGGAGGCCAGTGTAACAAATGTCCACTGTACCCTTCAGGATCCAGGTTGACTTCGAGATTCTAGCGGATGGAGTGACGTAATATGCTTCTCGCCAAGCATCATGATCAGGGATGATTTTTTTTTTAATGATATAAAAATGAATCTCTTGCTTGCTTAAGGAAATGGATGAAATTCCAATCTGGTCAAAAGAGGGGTGTAGAAGGACCATTGGTGACCCCATCCATAGCCCCTTGGTGTTATCGCCCCCACACACGTTGACAGCACTTACAACTATTCTGAGGACGTCCTCCTCTTGTCATAGGATTTGTGCTTGATTTGTTCCTGGGAGAGGTAGGTAGTCAGTGTCCTCAGGAAAAGCCATCAGCAAATGACAGTTGGGAGTTGGGGACCATGATCTGTGCTTTTCGCCACTGCACGAGGTTCTCGGGTGCACCATGAGACATTGTCAGACCTCGGACCAGCCTACTCAAGGGCGGAAATTCAAGGCTCTGGCCCTTTGTGTGACATAGCTCTAGAGAACTTGTTTCCATCCTCAGCTTCAGAAATTAAAATCGTCTAATCTCAGACTTAGCTTCTGACCACTAACAAGGAGAATAAATAAGCAAACCCAGACAACACTTTCTGGGATCACCTCCCACACAGACTACTTGCGTTAACACCCGTTTCAGGGTCTGCTTCTGGTGGAGCCCAGCACAAGTGCAAGCCCCTTTATTTATTCCTCTCATCTGCAGGAACATTCATTTTCTCCCTTTTTTCCAAGATTAGCAAACCTACTGTCCGAATTGTTAGATTTGTGGCGATTTTTTTTGCTTAGAGATGAACTAGGTTTCCCAAAGGAAGGCAGAGGTCAAGGTGATCCTTCTCAGATTTGGAAACCCCTGGCAACAGCAGGTTCCTGAAATTCAGAAAGGCGGCCTGCCTTTAGCAGACATACTTTCCGTTACCGCTCAAGGTCTGAGTTCTCTGCCCAACGTCCAATTATCTCAGCAAGAAGGACTGCTCAGTTTTAAGCTGCAACTGGTTATTTTAGATACAGCAACAGACAAAGAAAGAATGGAAGCCAGCTCTCAGCAAGGGTTTGCGACCCGCTTTCCTAACTGAGAGCAAATGGCTGCACCGTTCCTGAAGGCACGGAGAACAGCGGATTCCTAATACTTTCCAGTGGAATCCAGACAGGTTTATATTACCGAGAATGAAGATAACTCCCGGCCTGAAATGTAGGGGTTTATTTTCAGGCACATGTCTGTCTGGTTGAAGTAGGACCTTCATTTAAATGTAAATGTAGGTTTTCAAGGTGATCCTAAAGAATGAACAATACCAAAGTCCACAGGATCTGTGAGCTAAAAGGGGAAAGATGCTTGAGGGCCGAGCAGTGGAAAAGATAAATAAAATGAAACGGGGAAGATAGTAGATTAACAGAGCATTAGAAAACAGGATGATTTAACTAGAACGGAGAGGCTTCTGGGAAACTAAGAGAAGTTCATGGGCTGACGAGAATAGTATTTGTCCAACAGCACTTCCTGTGATGAAAATGTCCTCTGTGCTGTTCACAAGTGGCTATTGAGCACTTAAAATGTGTTACTGAAAAAGTGAATTTTTAATGCTGTTTAATTTAAATTAATTTAAATGTAAATAGCCATGTGCGCCTGGAGGCTGTTTTCTACAGCAGGACTGGAATCTCATGGATTCAGGAGGGCTTGGAAACAGATCCTGAGTCTGGGATATTGATTGGTCTGGTGAGTCTCCTCGACGGTGGAGGGTGGTGGGTCACAATCACCTAGGAGAGGTGCTTTTTCAAGCAAGCAAGCAACACACACACACACACACACACACACACACACACACACACACACACACACTTATTTTGATAAACTCCCCCTCCCACTATGGAAGGAAGAGCCTGTGTCCCTCGGTGTTGGAGCTATAACAAGGGATCGAGAACTTCTGGCTTAGTGAGCCAGGAAAACTTCAGTGCCCCAACCCTTACCTGTTTCACAGCACCTGGGAAGGAGTGATCTTGTTTAGAGTTGATCTTGGTTGGGAGGATCCTTAACGATTACTTTCCGATTTCTGTAAGAGAGATGGAAAGACATATGTAGTCATCCTGTCCATGTTGAAGGCCTACTGTGTGCTCAACCCTGTGCTAGGCACAGGGCCTCTCATGGAAAAGATGGGGAGGCATCTGGCCCTGGGCACGAATCTGTGAAGGTCCTCAAGTGAATCATTGTGATTTAATCTTATTTACAAACCAAGAAGTTCTCTTGAGAATGGTACAGTTCTGTTTCATTTTATTTATGTGAGCATAATTTAGTAAACATAAATACTGAAATTATATCAAAACATTTGTGAACCTCAGCTGGGCATTTCTTATAATATAAATTATCTATTAATATAATTTAATGTATACATTTAATATAAATTTAGATTTTTGCCTCCTCGGCCAGGTTCAGCTGGTCTTGCCTTGGCTCGCTCACGTGCCTGCTCAGCAGGCCGGTCAGCGGGAGATAACTTTGTTCTTATATGCCTGGGGCCTCCGCCGGGAGAACTGGGCTAGCTTCGCCCTGGGTGGTGTCTCAGCCTCCATTGGGCTGGCCTGGGCTTGTTCACCTGAAGCCAGGGGCTGCATGCAGCAAGAGAAAGCACACAAGGTGTCTTCAGGCCTACGTTTGACACTTCCGTGCATTACTTTCGCCACATTACACGTTAGCCAGCGAAAGTCATGAGGCCAGTTCAGATTAGAAGAGGGAGGGAATAATTCTACCTCTTAATGGGAGAGGCAGCCAAGTCATATTGCAGCTTGGTGTGCATATGAAGAAAGGAATAATCATGGACATGGTTTTGCAAATAATCTGTACGTAGGGCTCAGTGTAGAGCATTCTGATTGGAGTATAAGGTGATCTGGAAGAGTGGTAATATTGGAAGTTTTAATAAGAAATTTGTGTTTAGAAGGGGCAGAGATACATACCCTTGTAATGTAGGGATGAGGGCAAGAGAATTAAAAATGTTAATCAAGCTATCTTCAGAGATTGCAGAATGTTGATCAGCCCTGTAGCCAGACCAGGAGGACACCTGCAGGACAAAAGATTTCTACTGGGCTTGCTAACCCATTCCCCGCACCCATGAAGGGAAACAGGAATCCACAGAGTCATTCCTTATGGCTAAAAACACGGGAAACCTACAGATTAAAGGCTGGGAACTGCCAGCCGGCCTTTCACTCTACATATTCTTACCTTTTAGCACTACAAACTCTTCCCCTTCCCCTTCCTCACTGTATGTCCATATCAAAAGAAATGAGAACTAAAGAAGGACATAAAACTGAATTCCCTAAACACTCAGGGTCTCTCTCTCAGTGCCTTTACTCTGTCTCTCTTACTGTCCTTGCCTCTCTCTATTTTTACTATCTCACTGTCCTTCTCTCTGCCTCTGAGAGGAGATCACACTCTGTGGAGTGTTGCCCTTTTTCTAGTAAACTTTCCTTTTGACTTTTGACTCTAACTGTGGCATGTGTTGAATTCTTTCTATACTCTTTGCCAAAGGAACCTCTTTTCTCGGTATAGGGCTTGGTCTCCCCACCACTCGGAGAAATTTGCCCTGTCCTGCATCGCTTGTACAGAAATGTACAATTTAGCTGGGAAGGAGAACAAGTGCATGTGGCAAATAAACACTCTGACCTTGACTGTGCCCTTGTCAGGACAGCACACATGGAAGGCTTTCTCGATGGAGGAGATGGTTTAAGTTAAATCCCACCTCGTATTTCTTCCTGTCTCCCTTTGAGTATTAATAAAAATTTAGATTTTTGCAAGATAGCTGGCTATGGTTTAGATTATTCTAGACAACTTTGCAATAAAAAGAAATCGATATATTTAGGAACTAAATGTCCTACAGGCTTAGCCTTTGTTTATTTCCTCTTGTTTTAATGACTTTCTGGTTGCTCTTGTTGCATCTTCATATCTATATGTTTTGGGTTTTCTTTTAGTTTTCAGCTCATTGATGCTCCTTTATGCACATTGATAGGATATAGATAAATAAATTAGAGCAATTTTAAGAAAGCTGAGTAGGTATGGTAGAGTGGCCACAAAGTTGAAAAAAAGGTGGGGCATGTATGCTTAATTCTATAAGAAATAAGAAGCTTTGTGTGCTCAGTATCAGCCATGATCAACAGTATCTTCAACACTCGGCCCATTGCAGCCCTTTGAAACCTGATTTCCTTGCCCAGTTAGCTCACAGGCACTGTCTCTTTAATTTATTACAGAGAAAACATCTCCAAAGTGTGGAGTTCTCCTTCAAGTGAGGCACCCGAAAGAAAAAAAAAAGGGATGGGCTTGCCTGATTTCTGGGTTTTGAATGACATCAATTCTACCCAGATTCCTGGAGAAATAGCAGAATCATTTCCTCAGCAGATTTTAAGGGAATTTGTTTAGACAGATCCAGGAAACACAATTTGATCATTCAGGGTTTATCTCACCCTCCACTGTCAAATTAGAATTTTTCCCAGGGTGAGAAATGCGTCAAGGACTGTGGTGTGAGATAACGTGCGTAACCGCGGAGGAAAGACCCATTGGCCTTATTTCTTATTGGCTGTTGAGGAGCAGGTGCTCTGAGGCTGGAGAAAGAAGCAGGCACAGGGCAGAGGAATCCCTTCTCAGTCCCTCTCACACTCAGGCTAAATCTCACTCGCGTTTCTTCCTGTCTCCCTTCAAACATTAATATAAATTTAGATTTTTGCAAGACAGCGGGCTACGGTTTAGATTTTCCTAGACAACTTTGGGATAGAACTTGGGATCTGAGCTTACGCATGGACCAGCCACAACAGTGTCTCCTGGGAGCTTGTTAGACATGCAGACTTTGGCCTCACACCCTAGACCTGCTGAATCAACATTCACCTTTTAACAAGATGCTCTGGCGATGAGCATACACGTTAAAATTTGAGAAGCTACGGTCTAGAGAAATCTTTTTGTTTGATAATTAGAGACAAAGCCTGTTCTAGATAAGGAGTGTGGGGGAGGGGAGAGGGGCAGAGCAAGGAGAAGTGGTGCACATTCAACAAAGCGATTGGAACAGAAGCCACATTGATAAAAGTGTGTGCTCCATAAATATCTGTTGACATAACACAGAATGCCCATCCCCAACTCCTGG
>PVKZ01003488.1:0-129555 GCA_004027375.1 Macroglossus sobrinus
TAATGGAAAACACAACTAATATTTTAAAACAAACTTTTACACAATAACATTTCATTTGCTGGGTTAGAAGCCATGAGGGTTATAGCTCCCTGTGCTTTTCCCACATAAATATCAGTCCTGGACAGGACATAACTGCATGCATCAAAGATATTTTCAAAAAAGTGTTTTTTAAAACATGTTTGCAAATTGACATTTTATATTCTTGATTACATATTTGATTTGTCTGTGCTTTTCCAGGCAACCATATTTGAAACTGGCATTCTGATTATATTATAATACACATCATAAACTTGGCTGATGTGGGTTCACTTCTGAGCCTTTTACTAAAAGCTGGCCTCTGAGTCCACAAGGCCAAGTGCTAAATATTTGTGCATGATCATCCCTTAAAGAAAAAGGTACCATCCAGTGTGGTCTCTCTGGAGAAGCTACCCACCTTCACTTTCTAATATATACCACCCTACTCCATCCCTAAAAATAATTATGCTTTTTTGAGATAACTGGAATAATGGAAAGAACATGAGTTTTGGCAAAGAGGAGCTGCGTGTGAACATCAACTTTGTCATTTACTGTGGACAAATTACTTAAACTCTGCTGATCAATTCTTCACTTGTAAATCGGGAATAATATTTACTTGAAGGTTGATGGATAGGATGATATACCTAAGATGTCTCTTACAATGCCTAGAAAATAGTAGATGTTCAATAAATGGTAGCTAGTATTAAAACATTTTCATATATATGGTTAGCAGGTAACTCCTAGAATCACAGTGAGGAAAGACCCCTCCACTGAACTCATTCACTTTTCCCAGACTGGAACAGAGGAAAAATCCAGCATACTAGATGGGGGATGTCTACTACTGACCAAAATTTTCACATTTTCCTGGTCTCAAGGTGTATTGTCACTTTTAAGATGAGTTTCTCTCTTTAGGTTAAAGTTATGGTTCCCACATTGCTACTATTCTCTTTGTCTAAAATAAATTAGGATTATCTCCACCTGTCCATTTCCAAGTCTAGCTAACTTCTATTCATTCTTTAAAATTCAGGTAAATAATGCTTGCATTTTGTCCCGTCTTTAAACAGGTAGAGTCTATTCCTGTCTCTGAACCTTTGTACTTACTGACCTTTTTTGCAACACCCAGAGCTTCATATGGCTGGCTCCATCCTGATTTTTCAGCTCAACTGTTACAAGAAATGAGTGTTTCCCTCATCACTTCATGTATCACTATCCTTCTTCCAGCCAATTATATTCTATCCTGTTATCCTGCTTTATTTTCTTGATAATATTCTATCTGGAAACATTTCAACTTATTTATAAATTTATTAATGTATTTCACTGGCTTCTCCTCACCTTTGATAGTGGGACTTATAATAAGAAAAATATTTTAAATATTTTTGTACTTCATCCTGTTTCTGGCACGGTTCCTAAACCCTTGGAATTTCCTAAATGATAAGAGCCATAAAGATGTCTTTTGTTATTCATACAAACCTCTTTCAACAGCATCTGAGTTTATTTAATATAGCGACTTTTGGACAGCACCTAACGATAAAGGCTGGTTGCCAGGGGAACCACCACTGCACTTAGAAGGTTGAAACTTTCAGTCTTACCCCCACCTCCAACCCCAGCCCCTGACCTCTAGAAAGGGAGGGTGCCCTAGAAATTAAATTCAATTACCAATGGCCAAAGATGCAATCAGCCATGCCTGATTAATGGCACCCCCACAAAAACCCAAAAGGACAGAATTTGGAGAGATTTGGGTCAATGAACAAGAACACACCCACATGCTGGGATGCGGCACACTCCAAACTCCATGGAGACAATGATCTTGTACTTGAGACCCTTTTGTACCTTACTGTATCTCTTCATCTGGCTGTTGGCTTGTATCCTTTACTATCCTTTGTAAAAAGCCAGTAATCTAGTAAGTAAACCATTTTCCTGAGTTCTGTGAGCTCCTCTAGCAAATTAATTAACCCTAAGAAAGGGATCTTGGGAATCGACGAATCATGTGGGTCAGAACCATAAGTTACAACCCAGACTTGTGACTGGTATCTGAACTGGGTTGGGGTGGGGGCAGTCTTATAGGGTTGGGCCCTTAAATTGTGGGATCTGATGCTGTCTCCTGTTAGATAGTGCCAGAATTGAGTCAAATGATAGGATACCCAGCTGATGTCAAAGAATTGCTCAATGTGTAGAAAACCCACATCTGGTGTCAGCAGTTAAGTAGTACAGTAGAGTACTGAAAAATAGAGGAGACACACAAGCGTTTGTTTTTCCTTAGGCCACTCCACAAAGAAGTAAACTCTATGGGAACAAGGACTTTGCCTATCTTGTTTCCAACTACTAACCTCGTAGGATGGGAAACTTAAGCAAGAAGTAGCCTTTCTGAGAAAGATGTCAACACTAAGAAAATCATTCTTGAAAGACAGAGAGCACAACAATAGTAAAAGACATCAACTGACTTCTTGGATCCAATTATCTTTGAAATGAAACCATCTGCCTTGAGTTTTCATTGTGTGAGCCAATTGATTAAACTACTTGTGTTGGTTTCTATTCTTTACAACCAAGAGGACTGGCTAATACATCAGTAAATGAAATCTCCAGCTTAAATCAACCAGCAAACAATTAGGGTTTAAAGAACATATATCGCCAAAAATCCCCAAGCCTGGCAGAAGGAGTCCTGTGTTAGCTCAACCTCCATGCAACCCAGGCACCCACAACCACATACGAGAAGTGGGCTGCTCAAGTGGAACAGCTCCTGGCTGGCAACTTCTTCACATGGGACACAGTTCTCACATATTCTTCAGCCATTTGCTCCATCTTCCTTGTGAACAGAACCCCAGACTTTTTTTTAGGAAAGGCTGAAGCTGATTATGTTCCTCTATAATGATTGATTTAGGAATGGATGTGTGGTGCAATTCTGCCCAGCCAGCTATGAGGGGAAATCCATGGGGGTTGGGAGGATTCTGGAAAAGCTGTCTTTGCTTTTCCAAAAGGATTTAGAGAAGAACACCCTTTCCCTCTCTTCTAACCTTTGAATATTATGTGAAAACATGATGTTTAGACCTGTTGCAACTATCTTGTTCTGTGAGGAAATAAGCCTGAAGACAAAAGCCAAACAAAGCCATGAAGGTGACAGAGCAACACCATAGCAATGTTTTTATGTAGCAGCCATACAGCTCTCACTTCTCCTGTACTATGAGGACCTGTACATGAAGCCATGGGACCCACTAAGGTTCTCTTTCATACTCTTTTAGCATTGTGATATCTTCATATAGGGGTATTCCCCCATCCTCTTCTGAAAGAATGGACTACAGTCCACCTTTACCCTCCTTGTGTGACCATTCCAACAAGTTTTCTTTAAAAAATCTACAGACTAAAAAGCAGGTACCTCCTCTCCTCCCCCAGGGATATATGTAAAGTTCTTCCAAGAATGTTTTCTCCATGCCCCACAGTGCTCCTAAGGTAGCAGTGGAACAGGCCTGTAGGCCTCACAGCTTAGCAATCAGCTGATAGAGGAGAGGAGAGTCAGTCTCCCCTTCTGATCAACAACCCCAAACCTTGAGTAAACCTGGGAGGAATAGAGGAAGAACCATGCTTCTCCACAGGACCAGAAGAAATTGCCCTCTTCCTAGAATACTGCACTCCTCCCAGGGCTGATGACCCTTGACCCTCTCTTCTTACCCTCGCCATCCCACCTTCTTTTAGTTTGTGGAGGTAGAGTGGGTGGTGATTAACTGTAGAAAGGTTTTCCTTTCACCAGTTCACATCCCTTTGAAGGAATGTATCTGTCCCCAATATTGCTTTGTTATGTGTAAGTTATTTAGGGCCTCTTTATTTTTCAGCTTGGGGCCTCAACGTTCACCCTTGTGTGTGTGCTCCAAATCTGGAGTGACTCACTTATAACCACATTGCATAATTCAGGCTGTGGGCCAGAATTTTCCTAGAATTTTTCTTCCATACACTGCAGAGGAGAACAAGGGCAGTATGTAGAAGGTGGAGTCTACTGTGAGGTGTCCTCTAGGACCTTGAAATGAGATCATCTGTTGAGGAATAAACTTTAAAAGTTGACACATACTGGAGCAAAAATAAGAAAAGTTACTTTAAAGAAACCAAATTTTACTCAGTTAAAACTAGACTTTAACCTGATTGATTGTACTGACTTATTTAGAGAATCGACACCTGGAAATGTAGATGGTCAACCATGTACTCATAAAATAAGGGGAAACAGATACAAATGCAAACCGTGCCCAATTAAGGACAGTCCTCAGAAGAGGAGAGCTTAGGAGCGAACCTCAAGTATTCTAGTCTCATTAACAAAGCCATCGTTAAAGTGGCATGGGTTGAGGCAGTCGGTAGCTTGATGGACTTCGTATACCAGCACCCCTATTAGGAAAACGATCCTATTGAGAAATGGATATATCATGTTATCTTAACCCAAGAGCTTGAAAGAGTAGTGGTGTCTCTAACTTTTTTTCCCAATTCCAGGTTGACCAATCAGTATTCTGAGATGACTTGGCTCCTGTGTAGGTTAACCTTAGCAGGTGAGTCATATAGACTTTGAGAGTTGTGGTTCCTTTTGTACTATAAACAGTAAATTGGCATTCTGATTTTATGCATCATAAACTTAGTTAATGTAGAGTACCCCTCAGAAATGAACTTGTTCTTAGCAAGGTGATAAAAGAAATCTGCAGAGCCCATGAGCCAAGTACCAAAATTGTTCTATGGTAAGATTCCCCAGGGTATTAAGTGCTGTCTCTGAGGCCTCTTGGGAGAAGTTACCTACCTTCCTTTATTCAATAGCTATTCCTCCATTCCAATTCACCCTATCTTTGAGCACGACTGTGTTTTGGGTATATAGAATAGGGGAAGAAACATGGCTTTTGACATCAGAACACCTGGGTTTGAATCACAGCTTTGCAATTGAATAACTTGGAACAAGTAACCCAACTGTGCCTTGGTGTCCTCATTTGTAAATTGGGGTTTATCCGGTGGGGTTAACTGAAGGGATAATGTAAATAAGACACTTATTAGAATCTCTAAAAAAGAATAGATAGACTGCAAACTCTCATTACAAATGTTGACAAGTGAGTAGTTGATTACTTGAAAGATTAGAGTGTTGGAAGGACATTTTATTAAACTCAGTTCCCTCCAATGATACAAAGAAAATAGTGCATCCTGCTCCATTAACACCCCCTTTTACCTAAAACAACAATGACAACAACAACAACAACAAAAGCAAACAGAGATTTCACTGTTACCACAACTTCGACATTACTCCTGATTAAAGTTGCAATTCTCACATTATACCCTTGATGAATTCTTCTCCCTGAAAGGACTCTTCTCCACTCCCACCTTCTCTTCTTCCTGCCCTCTGGTCCACAACCTACATAACTCCTGGTAGTCCTTCAAAACTCAGCTCAGACATATGGGCCTTTTGCTTCCTGTTCTTCAAACAGGCAAGCGTTTGACCCTGCTGGATCCTCCCCCTTGCATCACTCTGCCCCCAGAATTCATAGACTGGCTCCTTCTCATCCCTCAAGTGTTACTATTTCACAGAGATCTTTCCTAATCACCTCATGCACTAAACTACTCCATAGTCATTTTCTGCCTCATTACTCTGCATTATTTTCTTATCATATTATCACTGCTTGAAAATACCTCTTCAACTTACTATTTTTCTTATATAGTGTTTAATTTTCTTCATAAATTGTGTGTCTTGTATAACACTATGCAGAACCCCTGAGCCTAGAACCATGTCTGGCACACAGTAGTGCTCAATATTTTGGAATGTGATAAATGAATGAGTATCACTTGCTCTGGAAAGCCTTCCTTAACCACCAGGGTGGATTAGATATTCCTCCTTTGAATTTCCATGGTCCTTTGGGCATGCTTCTTTGTATAGTACTTTAACTATGTTATATTTAACTATGTTAAAACTATATTTCATGCATCCTTCCATAGTAGTAACCCTTTCAGGACAAGAGGTAGAACCTTAGAGGGGAGTAGTGTTGGAAACAATACTGAATTGTTGAGGTGGAAGAGCTAAATGAGTAGGGTTTTCAAAGTCCCATTAAGAATGTTAGAACAGAGCACTCTCTGGAGAAAAGAGACTATCTCCCTGGGAACCATGAGCCTATTTTAGAGTGGAAGTAGAGTATAACTAATGCCATTGTGCAGTCAGGTAGGGACAGGTTCCTGAGCCTGCCTCGACTCCCAAGCTATGTGGAAGGATTACAGAAGCTCCTCATGTCATGCAGAGGGAAGAAGGTAGCTAAAATGCTGATTGACAGTGCTGTGGGGTTTCATTGCAAACAGGGTTGAATGAGACTATAGCTGAGGGCAGACTCCCGGGTAGGGCATCAAATGAAGCTGTGGTGAGCCTTAGAATTCTGCTGCACCAGAGAGAGCGAAGGCCAGGTTCTGGTCAGCAAAGGGAGGCCAGTACCAGAACCCACAGTAGGGCTGAGCCCCCTCCTCTGATATAGCAACAACCTAGGAAGCTCCATAAAACCCAGAAGCCATCTTATCAAGTAGAGGGTTTGAGGAGAAATAGCCCTGACAGGGAATTAAAATTTAAATTGACAGAATATTTAGGCAAAATAAAGCTGTGTAAACCTGAAGAGATGGAGATTCCATTATTGGCAAATTTGAAGATTCCTCCCATCTCACCCTCTCCTACTCTTTATCTAGTGAGTTAGAAGCTGAAAACCCATCTTTGTTATATTTACTTTTTTCTCTCCCACTCTTTAGGCTATGAACTCTTTGAAGGACATAAGAGGAAAGTTCATATATTACAGGCCTACCTCCAAAAACAAGAACAAATTCAAATAAACAACCAAACACTTCATCTTAAAAATCTAGACAAGGAAGAATAAATGAGGCCTAAAATAAGCAGAAGGAAATAAATAATCAAAATTAGAGCAGAAATAAATGAAATTAAAAACAAAAAAATAGAAAAAAATAAAAGCAACAAAGAGCTGATTCTTTGAGAAGGTTAATAAAATTGACAAACCCCTGGCTAGACTTACTAAAGAAAAAAGAAAAATGACACAAATAAACAAAATCAGAGATCAAAGAGGGGAGATTATGACTGACATTGCAAAAATGCAAAGGATCATGCAAAAATATTATGAAAAAATTATATAACACCAAATTTAATAATCTAGAAGAAATGGGCCAGTACTTAGCAAAAAACAACCTTCCTAGACTGAATCAAGAAGAACTGGGAAATGTAAATAGACCAATCAACAGTATGGAAATTGAAACAATCATCAAAAACCTCCCCCAAAGTAAAAGTCCAGGACCAAATGGCTTCACCAGTGAATTCTACCAAACATTCAAAGAAGATTTATTACCTATTCTCCTCAAACTCTTCCAAAAAAATCGAAGAAGTGGCAATACTTCCCAACTCATTTAATGAGGCCAGTATTACCTTGATACCAAAACCTGGTAAAGATAACACACAAAAAGAAAACTACAGACCAATATCTTTCATGAACACAGATGCAAAAATCCTAAATAATATACTAGCGAACCGAACACAGCAACATATTAAAAAGATTATACACTATAATCAAGTGGGCTTCATCCCAGAGGCACAGGGGTAGTTCAACATGTGCAAACCGATTAATATGATACACCACATAAACAAATTAAAAAATAAGAATCATATAATCATATCAATAGATGCAGAAAAGCCTTCAACAAGATACAGCATTCATTTATGATCAAAATACTGAACAAAATCAGTATAGAAGGAAATATCTTAACATAATAAAGGCCATCTATGACAAACCCTCAGCCAACATTATACTTAATGGTGAAAAACTAAAAATCTTCCCTCTAAGATCAGGAACAAGGCAAGGCTGTCCACTATCGCCACTCTTATTCAATATAACATTGGAGGGCCTCGTGAGTGCAATCAGGCGAGAGTAAGATAAAAGGTATCCATATAGGAAATGAAGAAGTCAAACTGTCACTATTTGCAGATGACATGATTCTCTATATAGAAAACCCTAAAGACTTCACAAGAATACTATTAGAAATAATAAGCAAATATAGTAAAATCTCTGGATACAAAATCAACGTTCAAAAATCTATAGTTTTCCTATCCTCCAATAATGAAGTGTCAGAAAAAGAAGTGGAAAAAATAATTTATTTTTCAATTGCAACAAAAAGAATTAAATACCTAGGAATAATTATAACAAAACATGTGAAGTTATCTATATAATGAAAACTATAAGACCCTATTAAAAGAAATCAAAGAAGATACAAATAAATGGAAAGATAGTCCATGTTCTCAGATTGGAAGAATCGACATAGTTAAAATGATCATATTACCTAAAGCATTATACAGATTTAATGCACTCTCCATCAAAATCTCATCAGTATTTTTTAAAGAAATAGAACAAAAACTCATCAGCTTTGTATGGAAGCAGGAAAGACCCCAAATTGCCAAAGCCATTCTGAGAAAAAAGAACAAGGAGGCATCACTCTGCCCAACTTCAAATTATACTACAAAGCAACAATATTCGAAATGGCATGGTATTGGCAGCAAAACAGACACAAGGACCAATGGAACAGAATCGAGAGTCTAGAAGTAAATCTACATTTATATGGGCAAATAATTTTCGACAAAAAATCCAAAAGCATACAGTAGAGAAAGGAAAGCCTCTTCAATAAATGGTGCTGGAAAAACTGGAAAGCCACCTGCAAAAGAATAAAACTAGACTGTTGTCTATCACTACAAACCCAAGTTAACTCAAAATAGATTAAGACCTAAATATAAGACCTGAAACAATAAAATACATAGAAGAAAACATAGGAATTAAACTCAAGGACCTTGGACTTAAAGAGGATTTTATGAATTTGACCTCAAAAGCAAGAAAAGTAAAAGCAAAACTAAATCAATGGGACTACATCAAAATAAAAAGCTTCTTCTACTCAGCAAAAGAAATCGTCAACAAGATAAAGAGAGAAACATCTGAATGGGAAAATATATTTGCAAGCAACACCTCCAATAAGGACCTAATATCCAAAATATACAAAGAACTCATATGACTCAATAACAACAACAAAACAAAATATACAAAGAACTCATATGACTCAATAACAACAACAAAACAAAACAATAAAAAAATGGGCAGTGGACCTGAACAGACACTTCTCCCTAGAGGACATACAGATGGCCAACAAATATATGAAAAGATGCTCAATATCGCTAGCTATTAGGGAAATGCAAATCAAAACCATAATGAGATACCATCTCATACCTGTTAGAATAGCTATAATCAACAGGACAAGTAATAACAAATGTTGGAGAGGATGCAGAGAAAAAGGAACCCTCATACACTACTGGTGAGACTGCAAATTGGTACAGACACTATGAAAAACAATATGAAGGGTTCCTCAAAAAACTAAGAATTGATCTACTATATGACCCAGCAATCCCTCTACTGAGTATTTACTCCAAAGACTTAAAAACCCATATCCGAAAAGATATTTGCACACCAATGTTCATAGCAGCATTATTCGCAGTGGCCAGGACATGGAAGCAACCAAAGTGTCTTATGATAGACAATTGGCTAAAGAAGCTGTGGCACATATATACAATGGAATATTACTCAGCCATAAGAGATGAAATACTGCCATTTGCGACAACATGGATGAACCTCGAGATAATCATGCTAAGCAAAATAAGCCAGACAGAAAAAGTTGAAAATCACTTGATATCACTTATATGTGGGATACACCTAAAAGCAACAAATGAGCAGGACAAACAGAGACTCATGGACATGGACTATAGACTAGTGGTTACCAGAGGGCTATACACTAGTGGTTACTAGTGAGGTGGAGGAGGTGGGGAGGTAGACAGAATAAAGGGGGTCAAATACAGGGGGATAGAGGGAGGGTAAAGTGGGTAAAGGAGATCAAATTTGTGGTAGCTGAAGGAAACTGGACTTTGGGTGGTAAACAAACAATATAATATACAAATGTCAAATGATAGTGTACACCTGAAAATTATATAATTTTATTAACCAATTTACCCCAATAAACTTAATTTAAAAAAAGAATGACATATAAACTGAAATCCCGAAACACTGGGGCCCCCTATTCGCTGCCTTTCCACATCTCTCACTGTCCTTTCTGACTCGCTCTTAGTACTCTTTATCTCTCACTGCCTTGTCTCTCTTAGGCCCTCTCATTTTCTGCCTCTGAAAGGAGACCACACTGTCTGTGGAGTGTTATCCCTTTCCTTATAAACTTTCCTTTTGACTCTCTGGTTTGTGTGTTGAAGTCTTTCAACACTCTCTCTTAAATGACCCTCTTCTTTCCGTGCAGGGCTTGGTCTCCCTGCCAACTCCGGGAAATTTGCACTGTCTTGCATCACTAGTATCTACAGCAGCAAATAAATTTCTCAGAACAGTAGTTATGGGATGTACTCAATCATCAGCGTCCCCTTATTAACAGTTTCCAAACCCGGAGGGTGAGAGGTACAAACAACCCTAACCACTCATGGTTCCTCACCAAAGTGAAGTATTATCGCTTGAGGATGAGAGAAAGCAGAGTCTAATTTGAAGCCATAACTGTCCTCCTTTGGATTCTCCCAAATAATGTTTCAGTGATTTCCTCGCACTTGAATTGCTCCTATCTGTTTTCTGGGGAAGCCCTTATCATGTGGATTCTCTATAATGAGAATTATGGGCCTCTCTCCTGCTTTCATCAACCGTTTATTTGGCATGTAGCACTGAACAAACTCAGAGGATACAGTGGAAAACGGGTCAGGTGGAGGCCCTTCCCTCAGAGCGCACCTGCTAGCAAAAGTCCTAGAATTGGGATCAACTTCCCTGTTCAGGCAAAGTCCTTTCTCTCCTCACTGGTGTCTAACCCCACACTCTCTTACCTTTAGTCAGAAAAAATTGCCCAAACAGCAGTTTCTTAAAAAGCCAACAGTTTTGAATAAAGGTGACAATATTGGGTATTTACGACTCGGCTATTTAGAACATTAATGATTTACAAAATCTGGATGATATGTTCTGCTCCAACTTGTAATGCAGGCGCACTTGGCTGTCCTGGAAACTAGAAAGTGTTAAGATTGAATTCAAATGAAGTATTTCAGAAATCTAACAGGTGAAACCCAGCTCTGGTTGCTAGGCAACCTGACAGAGTCTGGCGGGGCCTAACTTAGTTCTCCCACACTTGACCACCTCTCCCCAGTGGTGGGACGCGGAGGCCTCATTGGCCCCCTTCTCCTCTCACTCGGCTCCAATTGGTCGGAGAACCTCTCACTCCGCTCCCGTTGGCTCTCGCCGTCTCGCGCCGCTCTGTCATTGGCAGGCGGGCTCTCGGGCCACCCGACGTCACTCTCTCACCCCACTTCCTCGGCCCTCTGCCTTTGTCCCCGCCCCTTCCCCCGCCCTTCCAACCCTGAGGGAAAATCCTAGTGAGCGGCTGCCTCTATTTTCCTTTCGATTGGTAGAAGCTGGACTGGGGGGCGGGCACTGCCCGGCTACTCTGCCGGTCACGATTGGCTACTGGAGCCACTGTCCCGCCTCCCACCGACTCCCGGCGGTGCCGGAGTCGGGTTGGTGGGCTGCTATAAAGCTGTTGGCGGGGGTAGGCGCCACATACTCCACTTTGGTAGCTCGCTCCATTTTCTTCACTACTACCTGGTCACCTTTGGGTGAGTTTCCGGTGCAAAGGACCAGAGCTGGACTGCTGAGGGGCCGCGGGCGGAGTGAGGGCCGGGAGGAGGCGGTGTCCTTGACTAGGCCCAAAGGAGTTCTGGCTCCGTCCGGGTCAGGGCGGAGGTGTGGACCTAGCCCGGGAGGATGGGGCGCCGTGAGTTGGGGCCGTGGGGGGCCGCCCCTCGCAGGGACCTGGGGCCCACAGCGGCGGATGTGAAGTGGGGCCAGGGACCCTGGTGTGGGCAGTCGGGTTGCGGAGGGGAGAAAGCAGAGAACGTTGAAAACTAGTGTTCTAGTGACATAGCCAGGAGCTGGACGTGCCGGGAAAGTGCCCGTTACCGCCGTGAAGGGATGGAGGGGAAACATCTGGAGAGGACGAGAATGGAGCTGGGCTGTCTGGGCGTTCCCGAAGCCTTGGGTAAAAGGTGGCCACCAAAGGGTTGGAAGATCACACTTAGGTTGTAGGTTGGGGTGTGTCTTCCTGACGCCACGTATAGAGAGTTAATGGGAGGAAGGAAAGTGGCAACGTTACTTTATTTTCAAGCTCAGGTGCAAGAAAGCACCACACCGTGATTTAACGCGGCTGAGTTTGTGCTCTTGACTGCTTCGCTCTCTGCTTCGAATATCACAGATTCTTGCCTCCCACCTTCCTTCTGGCCTTCATGTTTTTATGCCCATTTTTAACAAAATAGGGTTCTTCGGTGATCTGACAACCTGTACCTCCCTGCTAATAGCTTCAGGACCAGCCTGACCTGATAGGATGATGTAATGGGCAGGCATCCACAGTCAAGGACTTCTCAAAGCGAAATATATGGAGTCTTTGAAAACGTGTGTCCTAACTTGACCAGTGATAGAGAAAGGATTGCTCTGACCCATCTTGAAGATGGGATTTGGAGAACAGGTAATATGAGGTGTTTACTTGTCATGCCTGCCCTGTGGCCTTGGTCTTAGGGCATCACAGGCTTCTTTCGGTGCTCACTTCTGCTACAGCTTTTCCCTTCTACTGATGCTCTTGCCTACATGCTGCAGTAGGGTGATGTATTCTGCTGCTGAGTAACGTCTGCTCTATTTCAGGAATGAATCATGAAAAACAAAGGCAAGATAAATGACAAAGCTAAGACAAATAGTAGTTAACAGATATTTCCTTCTGAGTGGGCTTTTATTGCACAGATTCTATCACAAGGCAAGTTGAAAGTCTTTAACATGTATCTGTGCCAAATGGTTTTTTGCAGCTTGAGCCATCTAAACAGTTTGTGTTCTTTGATCAAAACTTTATTTTAAAACTTTTAAAAACAAAGTTGTTTTTTTTTTTTTATGCATAAGGAGAGCAGAATCAACATGTCTTACAGGAGAGGAAAAAATCATTTCGATGTAGGTTTCTTCTAAGTTGGAAGTTTTCTCTTTTTTCAATTCTAGTTTAGTTCAGTTGGTTCTAGTTTAGTCAGTAACTCCAGTTCTCGGAAGGTGATTCCAATTTGATGAGAGTTAATTTGATGTTCGAGGCCATAGCAGTCCACTTCACTTTTGGGCTAATTCTGGGCCTTGCTTTTTATCTTGTTTACTTAAACATTCCTCCAGAATGCTTTTATGTCTTGTTTCTCTTAATTAGGTTTGATTTTTTAAAGAATTTTTTGGTTGATATTTTAGATAGCTTTTCTCATAGGAAATACAAAACCCTGATATTGATATAATATGTTTCCTGGGTACCTTAGATTTATTTAAAATCATAACCTGGTGAGACTGAATATGGGGTGATACAGTTGCACTTGTGGATGGAGGAGCTTGATGGACTGAATTTCTATTTAGTTACATTTAGAAAGGAATATAGAGTTTTATAATTTTATGTTGGGTTACTAAAAAACCAAATATAGAAGGGTGTGATATTTTTGTTTCTCAAGGTGATATAGATTAAAGTTTGAGAAACATATTACCCAATCTTATGCGAAGGTGGTGTGAGTCAATTTCTAATTTATTCATCCTAATGCTTGGCACATGGTGTTGCTCACTTGCTGTCAACTGAGTTAGAGCAGTCGCGGAGCAGGTACTCTTTCAAGCTTCATTTTTGCAGGGTTTGTGATTGGAGATGGTGTGCATGTAGGAATGATTGTAAGACCAACAAATGTTCTCTTCTGATTCCATTTCTACTTCCTAACATTTCTCAGGTTAGGATTTGAGGACAGTTGAAACCTACCATTTGCCTTGAACAACAGCAGTAGAAAGCCAATTTTGTGGGCGCTTATTTGGTGCTGCAGCTCATCTTAAAAGTAATAGCAAAAGGAACTTACTAATAAGGGCTGCCACAAGTATTTGAATCTACAAGATTTGTCCTCTTATTCAGGGATCCCCAACCCCTGGGCTGTGGACTGATAACAGTCCATGGCCCGTTAGGAACTGGGCTACACATCAGAAGATGAGCAGCAATTGAGCAAGTGAAGCTTCATCTGTATTTGCAGCTGCTTCCCAGTGTTAGCATCACCTCCTCAGCTCCACCTCAGATCATTAGGCATTCGATTCTCATAGGACCACTGGTCCCTGGTGCCAAAAAGGTTAGGGAACAGCGCTATAATTGTTTAACTTCAAATTTAGCCCCTCAAAAAAATGCTAATTAAGTGCCCTTTACTCTAAGGTTGTACAGGGATTTCAAAAGAATCAAAATACAGCTTCTCCGCTGAGAAGAGTCTAGGAAACCAGTGTGGATAAGAAGACTGGCCATAATTAGTTTTCTGTTGCAAGTAGAATATGAAGACTTTGGTGTGAATGACATGCTTGCTGTAGGAGTGCAAAGCCCTGATTAGAAAATGCTAGGAAATCTTCCTGGAAGTAATAGCTTAAAACAGGGCCTTGGATTATGAGCAGAACCTCTGATAATTGACCAGTAACTCTAGGGGGAGGCAGGGTTGTCCATGTTTTTATAGAGAACTAGACCAGACTGTACAGGTGTAGGCAAGACTTTCTTAACATCAGTTTTGCTTGCTTGCTCTTATGGAAGAAAGGCAATTTATTCTCAATTTCCTGGATTTCTCTCCTGTAATTGTGAAAAAGATCATCAGATAATTGCTTATAGTTTATAATGTACTAAAATATGTACTGGATGAACTCCTCCGACCACCTGTTTGAATCAAGGCTGAGCCAGCAGGAAGAATTCAGAACACTGACTAAACCCCAGAGGAAGGCACCATTGCATGAACCTAGTTGGCTCTAGGCAGTCTCATCATTCTTCAGTTAATCTTTGCCAAACGCAAAATTCATGTGTTGCATCTTGGGAATCTCCAAACATGCTTTTTGATAACCTGCCCAGACCCTTGTAATTCATTAACTGCTTCTTGACCCATGCTTCTTCCCTCAATCACTTGTTCTTAAAACACTTTCTGTTAGAAATAAGCTGATGATAACCTGTTTTGGGACTTTGGCAGTGCTGTCAGAATAGAGAACACTTCTAACAGCTGCAGAAGAAAATGAAAACCTAATCCCTTTCTGATAGACTCTTCCCCAATGTAGCATTCACTGCCTGCATTGGTTCTCCAGGCTTCTTTCTCTTTTGCTTGGGGTGTAAGTAGCACAGCCTCCTCTGTGAATCTGTTTTCTCTTTTGTTTCTTTCTTTGCTCTTGTACCTACTCTCTCTTCCCTCCTTATCCCTCACTTTCTTTCGCATTCCTTCTCTTCCCTCTCCTGCAACCTACCTCCCTAATTTAAATAATCAAAATTAGAAGAAATATTGGCAGTTCAGGGGAAATTTCTTTAGCATAAATATTGTCAAATGTATATACATACATGGCTTCAAGAAGAAATATTACCACAGTTTTAAATAGTGTCAACATGGAGAGGGAGTCATGTTTTCCTACCAGTAACAACTCGTCCCTGTGGTCTGCTTAATTTTCAGATTACAAAAGCATAATTTTAGACAATAAAGAAAATAGATTATTTTCTCAAAGCATATATAGAATACCTTAATCAGAAGTTTTTTGGAATGTAGTAGTCATTTTTTATAAAAATTAAGATTTATTTTGGAGGATGAGGATAAATGAAGTAAGAGGAACTAAGTTTGTAAAGAGTTGAAAATGATCTAATGATGTAAAAGTAAAGCTTTACTAAATAGTGCCTGAATGTAGTCTCTGGGCAGATGCCAAACTGGCCAGTAATTAGAGAGCAAAGGAAACTGTGTTAAACATAGGAACTGTTGTCTCAGGTAACAATCCAACAAAACAGATGGATTAGAGAAAATGCTCCAAAGTCATCTTCTGTTTTATTTCTACATAATTTAAATGAAGATGAAACTTGATGTTCCTTTGCCTTGATACATCAAATACTTATCTTTTTAATAAAAGAACTAAGGAGAAAGTCACTCTAAAAGTTGGGGAGGGTAAAGGTGGCCGAGTTGAAAACTAGGAGCATAAGATTAAATAAAGATAGTAAAATTTTCTGGAAATGAGAAAATCGAGGCTCAAAGAGACATTATTGTTAACGCTGCAAGGTCCTAAGTACTCTTTACTCCAGAAGTTTATTAGCCTAGTACAACTTACTTTATTCCTTTTCCCCAATTCTTGAAAACCCAAATTTAAGAATACAGCTCTCCCAGCATCTTACTCAGTTTAAACCCTGAATATGAACTTACATCACTTGTATAGAACAAATTCTGTTCTATATAATATAATTGGACAAGGAAATGTTTTTTTAACTCACTTTGAATTAGAGTCAAATTATTTGAATTTGTGTGGTAATTTATGACTTTAAAAAAGTTTATTTGAAATTCCTAGTGCCTGAAGGAGGAAACAGTGACAGACCTGGAGACTGAAGTTCTTTATCCATTACACAGGTATGGCATCCTGTAATGCTTTTAAAGGAACAGTGCTCTCTAAACAAGGGGGGGGTGGGGTGGCGTGGAGATTTAATTTTTATCTCAGGGCAAATAACCATTCATATGCACCACACATTCTTAAAACCCCTTACAATGTCATATCTCATCTTTAAATATTAGTTAATGCTGTGACACTTCAGGAGACTAATTTTGTGTTTTTTAGACTAATGGTTTAAATCTAGGACCAATTTTAAAAATGAGTGTTCATAAGAGAAAAAAAAATCTAGATAAATATAACCACGCAAACTACTTAATCAGAAAGAATCACAGGCAAGCATGTATGCCAGTAGTGCTTTTTAAATTACAGCCTCAAAAGATAATATATCTGGGCTATGGATAGATTTTTATGATTATGTAAAATTGGACAGTGATTGTAACTTTACTTGAACCAATAATCTAATTATTTGCATTTATTACTTTCCATATTGCCATGGCGCTCTTACGATTCTGTTTTTTTTGGTGTGTGTGCTTCAATATTATGATTTCCTAAGTTTGTTATTGATTTTAGATTAAAAGGCTAATAGGAGTTTATTCATTCAACTTTCAGCTTCTACTATATGCCAAGAACTGGGCTGGCTACCAGGGACACAAAGATGAACAAAATATAATTCCTGTTTTCTAGAAGCTCCTCATCTAGTACAAAGAGGCTGACTCTAAATAATAGAGAAGAAACTTGTAATAATTTTAAATAGCATCTTGGCAGAGGTCAGATGTGCATTTTGGAAAAGTTAGCCTAGGGCAGGGGAGACAGTAACCGTAGAGAGCTTACTTAGGAGACTGGCATCATACTCCTTGAAATTAATGCCGAAGTCCCTCCCTTCCCCAGCCACTGAGGGGCTAGGTCAAGGCTACCCTTGTTTCAGCATCGACAGCTGATTTCCCTGTCTGTCCTGTCCCCCACCCCTCCTCCCTTTTCCAGTTCCCTTTCATTCACAGATTTTAAATACTCTTAGGAGCATATTGATCCCTTTTGTGTTCTAGAAAATAGGACCTGGAGCTTCTTTTCTCCACCAGAGGGGGTGAGCCTTTACTTGAGAATAGACTTAGGTCTTCTCTTGGTTCTTTCTTTCTTGTAGGAAGATAGCTTTCGAAGAGTTCTGTGGTAAAAGTGTTCATTTTCCTTCCTTTTTAAAGATGAAATTTAAAAAGAAAATTTACACATTTTATTATAAATACAGAATTCCCATTATCCTGCTTAGACTTTTTTTCTGTTGTGACTACAATACTCTGAACAAGTGAAGTACCTATTTATCAGCAAAAAATTAAAAAGATATGCAGGTAATTTTTTAAATTGTAAAAATTTATACTTTATTCTATTTAGAAATTTTTTTGTGATGATTAGAATAGTGAATTATTAACCAGAATATTCTTATTTTCTGTAGGGTTAACACCATAATATGAAAACCTCAGATCTTTAGCTGGCCTTTATTTTCCTTTTTTTAATATGAATGTGACCTACTTCAGAGAGCATTGGAGAGGACAACATAAGAGCATGCACTTAATAGGATAGTTTAAAGATTACAGACCAGAAACTATATCAAAATTTTTGTTGTTTGAAATGCCACAGAAGCAATTACTTCTCTGTATTAATTTTTCTCTTTCCCTTCTTAATCTTACTTCAATTTCAACTGAAAACTAAATATTTCATGTTAGATGGTTTTTTACCAAGAGTATAATGAAAAGAGCCAAGAGGATAAGCAATATTGACAATATAGAAATTTTTCCCATACCAAGATCAGAGTAATGATTTAATTCGATATGTATAGGTTATTTTAGTTAAGCTACATTTTCTTTTGTGAATGAAGCAAACCTCTAGGAGGTTTAGAATAACACTTTATTTTGTAAGTGCCATAATTCAAGAATTAATCAGAACTAGTCAGTAATTGTAAATGTGATACATATAGATTAATTTGAGATTTAAGCCTGGCATTATGGCTTTTTATAAACTTATTTATATCTTCAGAAGATTATATATACTAGTTCATTTTATTTCCAAAAACATTGCAATTGGGTCAGGCAGGGAAAATGAAACTGTCCTTAGCATGTTTAGAGCAGTTTGAAGAGTTCAAAGAATCTGAAGGGTAACTTTGTGGGAAAGGCTGGAAAGGTTGGTTAATCCTGCTGCTGCTTTAGTGATTTAGAAGCTAGCATATAGGAGGGGTTTCTCTTATAAGTATATAGACTAGTCTTTTTTTTTTTTTTTAACACTGGTTGTAGAGCTCTTTTCAGTGGACTATGCAGAAAACAGTCATATTTTATTATAAACTTAGAATCTACATAATGACATTAGATAGTCCTTTTATGTCTTCATTTCAACCTCGTAGCAAAGTTGAGATTATGAAGTCGATGAGTTTGCATGGGAGAGGGGAACAGTAGAACAAAGTGGGGCAGTGCCTCTATTCACTTAGTGTATTCAACAGTGAGCCCATCAAGTCAAAACAGTTGAGGCTCCAAATCTGGGAGTCATTGTAAACATTTCCTTTTTCTGACATTTAGTCATTTATAATTTCTGCCAGTTTTTTTATTCTTCCATAGTTTTGAAGCTCATTCAGTAATTGATCTAGTTTGTGACCTATGTCTTATCTGCTATATCAGCTTCCTAACTCAAATCTTCTCAGTATACAGCACCAGTGACTGTAAAACAGTGACCCTCAATAAGATATACTTTATATTGCAACCCAGTATATGTGAATAGTTGAAATAAAAGTTTCATGAAAAACATTTACCATATGCCATGCAATCTGATTTTTTTCTTTTTTCTTTTCATTAAAAAATGTTCGTCATCTACTCACTTGATTTTAGAATTGGAAAAACACTCATCTGAACACTAAATATGACCATGTAATTTCTGCTTAGAACTCTTTGATAGCTTCTTATTGTCTTCATGATAAAGTATATCATGCATCCCAGAGCCTAATATCAGCATACCAGAAACTTTATGATCTGATCCTACCTAATCTACTCATTGGGCCTTAAATTTCACTTCAGTAAATAAACAAAAATTTTTATAGTTCCTTATAGTGTACCCTTGTTTATGTTCCACCCTGTTGAAAATCTTCCACCACCATCTGCTCCTTGCAGAGCTCTACTGATTATTCCTATTCATTCCTAAGACTCAGGTCAGGCACCAGTAACTGAAAAGCCTTCTCACTCCTTCCCCAGCCAAGAGGCTGGGTTAGGTAATTCTCCAAAACATAATGTGACTGTCTATGTTGTTTATTATATTATTATTTGTTTGTACTTACTGTCCCACAAGACAGTGAATGTTTGAGAGGGCACAGATCATCTATTAAACTTATCCTAAATGTTTGGCATATACATGTCATTGTTCAATGAATAGGGAAAATGTAAATTAGCTTCTAGTATTTAGAAGGAAGATTCAACCGCTGTTAAGACTTTTAACTTAGATTGTGTGATTATATTTAAGGTGCTTATTTTTTAGGTTGATGACCTATGGGCTAAGTGTAGATTTTATGATTTAAAGATAGCCTTTCTACTTTAGATATTCTCTCAAGATTTTAATAATTAACTCACTGTAGCAGTAGTCTGTAATTTCATTATACCTAACACTATTCCCAAAGTTTGCAGAGTGGCAGAAGACATATGACATAAATAGAAGATTTGACTTTTCATTGTTAGGAGTCAAATTATTGTCGAATTGGCAAATGCTGTAGTAGGTTAGTGAACTAGTTTGACCCAGGTAAACTCTCGTAAGCCAAGACCTTTATGTCAATGAAGGTCTGAAATTCTGCCACTTAAACAGCACCATCCAATTATGTGATAACTAAAAAGGAAATTGAATTGTAGAAGTTTAGATAATGGAAAGATTTCTTCTACAAATAAGAGACTGTGCCACTCTTCAAAGCCTGACAGCAGCATTTCTCTTGACTCCTATGACATGTGGGTTCTGGTTAGACTGCTGATGGAAGTACTCAAGTGCAATTAGAAGGAAGAAGTAGCCATCTTGTTTGTCAGTGGCAGCAGCTGTAGTCTCTGGGTTCTAGCTCAGCAGCAGAGGTTCTGGTACTGGTGCTTCCAGCATCTTTAGTGGAATGCAAGCTCATGGCATCTGAATAACTGTCTGCCTTTTCTTCTGTAGCACGGCCAACAAGTGTGTAACCATTTCCCTGTATTGGATTCCCTCTGTTTGAAATATCTAGAATAATTTCTCTTTTCCTGATGCAATTAGGCTCTGGTAGGTTATGTGACTTGCCCATAGGCACATAGCAATGACCTTGATCAGCTAGCACTCTTTGTTTTTTTTTTTTTTTAATTTTGGTAAATAAATCTAGACACTACTAAAGGTTTACAGTGTGTCCAACTTCTTTGTGCCCATTTTAAAAAAGAAGGCAGTTTTAGGAGGTTATTTCATAGTTGGTTGCCACACTAATAATATATGGATTCCAGTTTTCAAATTTAAATCAGAGTAGTTTTTCCTAATTTGGAAGCTAGTGATACCTTGTGGTTTTATGATCGTTATTGCCTATATACTAGCTGTAGAAAGTATAGAATATTGACATTTGACCCTGCGATGGGTCCTGAAACTTGTCCTTGCTTAAAATTTTAATCATCTGGGTTATAGGTAGGGGGGTTCTTTGGAAGGGTAGGATTATAATATGAGAGACGTGTGCAGATCGGCTTGGCAGACTTCTGTAGAATGGCTTTTCTACTTGCTGGGATTATTTAGATCTAGATGAGTAAAGAATGCAATATTGTTTGATCTAACAATTTTTAAAATCCCATAAAGTCAATAGCTATGAATAATCAACATACCTATAATGAATGAATGAATGACTTATTTAAACTTTTTTGGGTGGCCAGGAATAGATCAGGTACTTGAATTCTAATTTGTGGGCCACATTTAAATTGTTATTGTATATTTCATCTTATAGTTCTTTACAACATGGAAGAATCTGATTTAAATGAGTTTTCTTTAATTCTAATAATCATGTTTAAATCTAAAAATGTCTAGTTTTGAGGAAAGTGCAAGCCTTTCTTTCTGAAAGACAACAATTTTAAATAATAATATTCTATTTGTACTATAATTGCTATGTCCACATATTTTTACATGACTGCCATAAGTAAAACATGCTAAATTTAGAAACTAATATTTCAAGTGGTTGTTGAACTCTTAATGTTTTCTCAAGTTTGAACTTGACAACCTGCAATTTATAATATAAAACATGTTTTTTTCTGTTTTCCTTTCTGAAGCTCTTTCACCATGCCTGGGTCACTTCCTTTGAATGCAGAAGCCTGCTGGCCAAAAGATGTGGGAATTGTTGCACTTGAAATCTATTTTCCTTCTCAATATGTTGATCAAACAGAATTAGAAAAATACGATGGTGTAGGTGCTGGAAAGTATACTACTGGCTTTGGCCAGGCCAGGATGGGCTTCTGCACAGACAGAGAAGATATCAACTCTCTTTGCATGACAGTGGTTCAGAATCTTATGGAAAGAAATGGCCTTTCTTATGATTGCATTGGGCGGCTAGAAGTTGGAACAGAAACGATCATCGACAAATCAAAGTCAGTGAAGACTAATTTGATGCAGCTCTTTGAGGAGTCTGGGAATACAGATATAGAAGGAATAGACACAACTAATGCATGCTATGGAGGCACAGCTGCTGTCTTCAATGCTGTTAACTGGATTGAGTCCAGCTATTGGGACGGTATGTTGCATGCCTTTATTCCAAAGAAACTCCTTGAGGATGAATAGGCCAAAATAACCTTTTAATTAATGCCATATGCAAACTTTTATCAGTTAAGCTTCTTTGAATATATTTAGGATGATAGCTATGACTTCTACCTTATCTGAATTACGAACTATTTATTGTTTAAGAAAGAATTATTAAAGTTTATTCAGACCTTTTTTCTTTATCAAATATGGGAAAAGCATATTCTGGGGAAAATTTCAGTTTACATGTCTGATATTTATAGTGTTGATCACTTTCTTTTATAGTAATAAAAGTTGTTCTTTTTTTTCCAGGAAGGTATGCCCTGGTAGTTACAGGAGATATTGCTGTATATGCCACAGGAAATGCTAGACCCACAGGTGGGGTTGGAGCTGTTGCTATGCTAATTGGGCCAAATGCTCCTTTAATTTTTGACCGAGGTGAGTATTTGGGAGAGGTGTGTGTGTGTTAATTAGCACAATTTGCTGAGAAAGTTAAAAATAGAAGCTAGCATTACCGAGTGTTCATTCAGTGCTGGCACTGCCTGCTAAATGCTTTATATGTGTTATCATATTTAGATTTCATAGCAATTGTATGAGATAAGTGATGTTATCCCCACTTTATAGAGAAGTAAAATGGGTTTAAGTAATAACTTAATAAAGTAACTAGCCTATAGTTACAAGTAAGTGGCAATTTTAATTTGTTTTCAGTTCAGTAAATCAATTGTAATCTCCCAGTTAGATTTATAAAACTTGCATGAAAATGTTGTATATCAAAGGAGCCTTCAGCCTCTCCATGGACAAGGTTATATGTTGTTTCAACTAGATATTGGTATCACCTTTTGATTCCTACACTGCAAGTGGTGAAAGTTGACTAGATAGTTAAGAAAGGCCCCTGATAATGCAATATGCTTACTAACATACAAACATCTGAAGCAGAAATACACGGACATCTTCCTTTTTTGATTTTGATAGGACTTCGTGGGACACACATGAAACATGCCTATGACTTTTACAAGCCTGATATGCTTACTGAATATCCTATAGTAGATGGAAAACTCTCCATAGAGTGCTACTTCAGTGCATTAGACCGCTGCTATTCTGTCTACCGCAAAAAAATCCGTGCCCAATGGCAGAAAGGTAGGTTTTGTTTTGTTTTGTTTTTCATTTTTCTTGGCTTGGCATTTATTGAGGATGGTATATGTGCTGAGTATCTTCAGTGAGAAACTGTTTCTTGGGCATCCTTTGTTATGTCCTTTAACCATTTCTTTCTCACCCACCAAATCGCATTTTCTCATAGTTTCAGGGAATGTATAATTAAGGAAAAGAGGTAAGCTTTGGAAAAAGTATATCTCTGCAAAAATACTTAGATTGACTTATTCCCAGCAAAAAAAAATCAAAATTAGGGTAAAAGAAAGTAACTTGAATTGTGTTCATCATCTATTAGAGGCATTTTTACAAGATTTTATCTTGCAACTATTATTGAGAGAAAACTGTGGTGAAAATAACTTACTGAAATGTGATTATCCTCCCCCCATAGTCTATTTGCACTCTACCTGTGAATTCATATTTGCTTTTTTAGTGTCATCATTAATCTCCATCCTTAGTCATGAAAAAGTTCTTGAGGTACTGAAAAGGACAGTATTTCATGCTATTAACAGACACGATATCATATAAAATATGCTTTTTTCATAGTCCAACTTTGCTTTACAGAGATTGTGAGAGGATTAAAAATATTCAATAACATATTCAGAAAATTAGTGGCTCTGGATAAGAAGTATTCTTGCAGTATGTAAAATGTCTTACTATTTAATAGCAGATATTTAACAGTACAGTGATTTTCTAACATTTTATGAAGACTCATCGTAAGAAATACACATTACATTGTTTGTGTCTCCTAAACTCAAAAGTGTTGTGAAATTACTTATTCATGTTGCAAGTTATGCAGTTTGCTAATTTATTCTCTATTTCATTTAAAAAAAATACTGGCGCCAATTCACTAAATTGATTACACAATCCACTAATGGGTTACAACTCTTAAGTGTAAAAAAAATAATATATATGTATTTTTTCTGTGGATGCTTTTTGACATACTTTAAAACCATAAAGATATTGTACTATGCAATATATATATTTACTTGCCGTTTAAAGATATAAAACCATCCTAGCCCTGTTTTAAAACTCAAACTTCAAAAGTTAGTGGTTTATGTGAATTTAACTTTGCTTTGGATTTCTTTTTCAGAGGGAAATGAGAAAGATTTTACCTTGAATGATTTTGGCTTCATGATCTTCCACTCACCCTACTGCAAACTGGTTCAGAAATCTCTAGCTCGGATGTTGCTGAATGATTTCCTTAATGACCAGAACAGAGATAAAAATAGTATCTATAGTGGTCTGGAAGCCTTTGGGTAAGAGAAGTCATTATGGTTTTTTTTCCTTCTGTATGAGAGTATTTTTTATGGTAAACTATTTTTGTACAGTCCTGAAAATTTTAAAAAGCGTCTTAGAAGTCATCTAGTCTAACCTACTTATGTCATCAGTGAAGAACCTAAGTTCCAGAGAAATGGTGGCTTACCTACATGAATTCTTTAGTCATTGTACTCATATTTTCTGATTTCCTCTTTTTAGCTCCTTTCCTGTTGTAACCATATTAATATAGCCCCACAAGTGCCTGTATTTACAGTAGCCTCTTAACTCTTCTCCCTACCTCTTTCTAGTCCCTGTGCCCCATACATTCTGTACACTGCCACTGTCAGTCTGCTGTCGTATTTCTCACACATTTTTTTCTTTAAAGTCTCCCTAGCATGCTATGATTTTTAAACTCATTCTGTTTCTCCTTACATGTGTCCCTTCTCCATCTGATAAAATTATCAGCTTTTAAGACTTAGCTCCTGTAATATAATGACTCTCTCAACTAAATAGACATTTTCATAGACTTAAAATAGTTATATATTCTGTTTGGTGATAATAAAGCTTTTTAGTGGATTTGTTAACCTATTAGAATTAAGTTGCCTTAATGTTATAAAAAAACGTTGAGAAAAAAGACTGAACAACAATTATACTTTCCGTAGCAGTTAGCATGCTGCTACTTGGCTTTTAACAAATGGGAAAACAGAATCATACACACTCACAGATTAGAATACTGATTGAGTACAGTAATATAATAAGAATATAGTCTTTGAACACTGTTTAACTTGTTTACAAATCTTTCAGGGATGTTAAATTAGAAGATACCTACTTTGATAGAGATGTGGAAAAGGCATTTATGAAGGCTAGTTCCGAAATCTTTAATCAGAAAACTAAGGCATCTTTGCTTGTATCAAATCAAAATGGAAATATGTATACATCATCAGTGTATGGTTGCCTTGCTTCTGTTCTAGCACAGTAAGTATAAATTTCAACTATTTAACTCCCCTCATTTGGGGAGTGTTAGAATTCTAAGACCAAATTTGATGCCAGGCATGTTGGTGTCACGTCATAGAATATTTTATTTCCAAGCTCTTTAGCCTATTTTCCATTGATTTGAAGGATAAATGGGGTGAAGCTACAGTTATTCCAGGATATTTAATTTCACACTAGCTTTTCTGGCTACTGTTCTCATGGTTTTATTACTTTTGACCTTCAGTTGAACCATAAATCCCTGATTGACAAAGTAACTTATTTAATGGTAAAATAACTTTGATAAGCCTCATCATTCTCAAGGAGATGGAAATGCTTGTTTCGATCTGCTTACCATAGTGATAAAGCTTTAGGTTAGATCTCTTAAGTCTTTAGGATGAATTTTTATTCTGATAGCTTCCTATACATTGTAGTTTTAGATCATTTAAACTTCTTAGTAACTTTTTCCTCCCTACACAGGTTCTCACCTCAGCAGCTGGCAGGAAAGAGGATTGGCTTGTTCTCTTATGGTTCTGGTTTTGCCGCCACCCTGTACTCCCTTAAAGTTACACAGGATGCCACACCAGGTAAATACTGAGCCTTTCAACAAGAATGTATTGAGAACCAGCTGTGGTAAGGTCAGTTCCACAAGCTTCTCAAGCAAGCACTTGAATCTGCTCCATATGTCATAACATTTTAATCTTCGTTACTTCTTCCAACATAGCCAGATTTTTACTCTCTAATCTAAAAAAAATCTATCTTAATTGGGTAAAGGGCAGGACAATGTCTGAGTTAGGATATCTTTCCTTTCTTCCAAGTCAGAAAATATGTCAGCTTAAACATTTTTTATGGTGTAGTGTTTTCGACTTTTCATTTTTTGGCAGGTAACTATCTTCTAACCTGTATTTTAAGGATATATATAGTCAGGGTGAAGGGAAGCATATCTGTTTGATAAAGGTAGCTTTTGAGGTTTTACTCTAATGATTGAGTCTGATCACATGAGTAAATAACATCAAATAATTTCTTATTTTCTCATATCTAAATTATCTAATTTTTATAGCTTTATGGTCTTGACTATATTTAAAGGAACTTCTGCCTTCCCTGAGCTAGAAGGAGCAAAAACATTGAAAAAAACTAGTGGTAGACTTGGCATTACATTAAAATTGTATCATGGATTGACTATAGATAAGCTATTTTTAGTTTTAAATCTTATTTATTTCCTATCTTGTCTCCTGGCTAACAATGAACAAATATTTAGTCAAAAGTCATAGGAAGCTTTGTCAAATAGATATCATCTTATCTTTTAACTAAACAATAGTTAGTAGTTCTAAAAGGAATGAAAAGCTGTTTTTTCCCCCATTTGACATTTTTTTCAGGCTATTTTTGGTCTTTTAATGTTGGAATTATTATTTTAGGGTCTGCTCTTGATAGAATAACAGCAAGTTTATGTGATCTTAAAACAAGGCTTGACTCAAGAACTTGTGTGACACCAGATGTCTTTGCTGAAAACATGAAGCTCAGAGAAGATACTCATCTCTTGGGTAAAAATATTGTTATTAATATACATAAATGTACACCCAAAAGTATGTTAGGGGGACATAACAATGTGTTATGTACAAGATAAATATATCCAGCTATCTAGGCTATATTCAGTACTAATCTGACATTAGTGAAAATTATAGGGAAATATGCAACTTGGTAAGTCACAGGTCATAACTAATTTCACATATTCTGTCTTTTTAGCCAACTATATTCCCCAGAGTTCAATAGATACACTCTTTGAAGGAACATGGTACCTAGTTAGAGTGGATGAAAAGCACAGAAGGACTTATGCCCGCCGCCCCTCTCCAAACGATGACACCTTGGATGAAGGAGTAGGACTTATGCATTCAAACACAGCAAATGAGGTAAATAAAGCCCTTTGCATTTGGTCCTGGGCTTTGCAGGGTAAAATTACCATCCCCAGATCTCAGGGTCTAAGGGACCTAACTAATTAGCAACTCTAAGGAATGTTAATAAAGCACAGTAATTCAGAGCAAGGGCTCTGTGATTAGGTTCCAGCTGTGTCTTTTTCCAATAGTAAAAAGTGGTTTGTGCTTAAATTATTAGCATTTTAAAAGTTCACAATAAATACTGAGTTTTATTAATAGTACCAGAAGTTAAAAGAAGACTGATCTAGAGAGAAGGCTCATCTGTGGTAATGTCTTGGTGAGAGAGGAAGTAAAGAAGGGTGTTGAGACCCTTACATCTCTTCTCAGGCCATTGTCAAATCTGCCTCCAAAATTATCAAGAAGTAATATAATAGCTATGTTTTGAATTTCTGTCATATGCTAGGTACTTTATTTACATTTTCTAATTTAATGCTTATAAAAACCACTTTGAAATAATGACACTGCCCATTTTAGAGATGAGGTTGCAAGATGTTAAATGACTTGACAAGGATCATAGCTAGTCTTCAAACTGAAGACTTTATAACCTTGAAGTTATTTATCTGCTCATGACAAAGTTGGTGAATGCATAGTCTTGCTTCTTGCTATTATACAAATTAGGTAGCAGGTCAAGCTACTAGTATCTGAGTTGGGAATTCAAGATGTAACAAGTAAAATTCTGTGTCTGGTGGATCCCGGTGGTCTTCCTCTCTCTTGTTACATTACTAATTGTATTAATAAATTCACTATAAGGTAAAGAATGAATATTTAGTTCTCTATGAAAAGTTACATAGAATATACTATTAGCATAAATCTCTCCAAAATTGTTCTCTTGGTTTTTCCATTGGAACTTTAATCAGCACCATGACTCTTTAAAACATGAGACAACTTTTTTCCTTGGTTTTAGCATATTCCAAGTCCTGCTAAGAAAGTACCAAGACTCCCTGCAACAGCAGCAGAACCGGAAGCAGCTGTCATTAGTAACAGAGAACATTAAGATAATTCTGAGGTGGAAGACTTCAGTGTGGGTGGGGTGGATGGAGTATGTATGGAAACAGTTGGGAATGGGATGTCTGGGGACAATTTTAAAGGATTACATGTTGCTTAAATTTTTATGTAACTGACATGGAGCCTAGAAAACTTATGTGTCTTTGGGAAAGTCTCTTTGCTCAATTTGCTGATTTGCTTCCTATTGTGGTCTAGCCAATGCCTAATGTATTCAAATAATGTTAAGGGCTCTGTAAAACTTCATACCTCTCTGGCCATTTGTATGCATGAAGCTTAGTGTGTAAATGTGATATGAATTGTATGCTTCTGGCAGAAAGAAAAAAAAACAGGTACTAGTTCTACAATTCTAAGTTTTTTAAACGTGTAAGAATTTTATACTTTAAACAAACAAGATTACTGAAAGTACCTCTGGTTTTTGAAAAAAAAGTTTCTAGGTTAGGGGATGTGGCCTTAAAAGTGGCATGCACAAATCCTGTTTGAAAACAGCAAGACAAACATGCTCTTTTTCTAAAATTTATAAATATTGAAGAGAGAAGAGTTGGGACAGTAACACTGGTTCTGGAAACTGGAATGTTGCTTTAAATCCAGGCTAGCAGTGATGAGTTGTGAACAGAGCTGCTAGCATTGAGCCAGACATCTGGTATAGACAACACGGCACATGTGGGAGCTGTGTGTGTAGGTCTAGGTCTGCTCCTGAATCAGTACAAGGTGGATTATGCTGAACAACACTGAGATGTTACTGGAATATGTATAAGAGGAAGTTTGCTGTTGCAATCTTTCTTTGTACCTTATTTTGAAGAATAAATAAAACCTTTTTTTTTTGGCTGCCTTTTAAAAATTTTAAACAGAAATGAACAATAGAGACAAACAATTGTTAAGTTACTTCTGATGCTTCAGTGTTATAAATTCAACTTAAAAGACTGACAATTTAAATTCATGGTGTTAGTATTCTATTCCACTTAAAAAAAAAATCTCTTCAATGAAACTAAAAAGGTAAAAACTCAATTTTTTACATAGTATGACTGGCCAAACTGAGTAGTCCAATTCTGGAAGTAGGATCGATAAAGCATTTTTTCAGACTTTCACTTTAAACTATCACGTGGGATCAATAAGGCTGGTTAGACAGTTTTGTAGATCTTTTTGGTGCTGAACTATGTATGACATGAGCCTTATAGATTGTAAAATAAAGATAATTGGAACTAATGTACAGAACTAAATTTTTAAAATTTTATTTGCTTTAAATTCTGTGAAGTTTCACTTATCTAAAATAAACTTAAACAAATATGAAATGAATGTTTGAAATTATAAGGTAATATGTAATGTAGTGTTTGTAAAATACTCTTGTCTAATATTAACCAGTAGTATTTTGATTTGTACAGTCATAATTTGTTAAAATGACTTCATTTTATCATCCACTGATGTAGATTAATAATGTAAGTTCAGATTTAAAGATTGATGGGAAAATGTGCATGTAATACTATTGCAAGTATTTGGAGTTGGGTATGTTTTCAAAAAAATAATTTAACCTTGAGTGTCAGAAAATGGGTTTTTTCAAAGTCTGTTACCAGCAATGGGCAGGCCTAGTAATGCTGGCACAGAGAATTAACTGTACACCTTATTAATAGTGAGGTGAGTAACTATGAATAAAATTTTAGAGAAATATTTCAGATACTTGAGTAATCCTTTTCCCTCCTGAACAGACATTTAGACAAGAAATCTGCTAATTCGCTATTTTAAAATACGGACATTCGTTTCATTTCAGTTTATTTATTCACTCATTCAGTCATCAACATTCAAAAACTTATAAGCAAGGCACTCGCTTAAGTCAGAAATAAATATTTACAAGATATCTGGGTTTGCCTTCAGGAACTATTTGTCTAGAATAGAGAAATTTATACTGATAATTTATATTTATTATACTTCAGACAAAGTAAGTTCCAAGTTGGATGGTAAGAGTGTATGAAGTTTGCTTTAAATCTTTCTGAAGAGAGTTATTTTGTTTTCCTAGGAACAATTAAAGATTGGCAATTAAAGATTAAAAGCCAGTTTTATAGCTGTAGAACTGCCTCCTACCAGGGGTTTTACAGGGAGAATTTTTGCATTGGCAGTAACATTGGACTAGATAATCTCTAAGAGCCCTATCAACTCTTTATATGAATTAGGAATTAAACCAGATTAATTTCTAGTACCGATCATATCTAGATTCAGTACTTAGTAACAATTTCTTTTATTTTCTGGGCCAGTCTGCTATCCCTCTGGCCAGTGTTCTCTAAGGTTATTTTCACACATTCTAGAATCCTAGTTAATATGACTTTAAAAGTGCTATTCTTCCCCTTCTCTATGGGATTTATGTACTTTTTTCTACCTTTGGGGTTTTTCTTTATTTTTATGAACACTAGAGTAAGTCTAAGATTAACACTAGACAAAACTCAAATAGATGCAAACAGTTAATTTGATCATCTTGTGACTTAGTTGAAATATTTCATTCATCATCTGCTGTTTGAAATGTCCTGAAAGTAATAGTAAAGTGGGAATCAACAAAGCAAGAAATGTAACAGGATCTTTAAATAATTTAGAGCTATGTGATCTTGACATAAAAGTGAATACTTTCTTTAAATTTTCTAGCAATTACTCTCAATTGAATCATAGGTTCCTCATTTTTTTCCTAATTGGTGGTTGAAGAAAATAGATGGCCTGTGATTGATTCCTCACCCCCACCCTCCAAATTAATATAAAGGCAGTAATATGATGATGAATGCCAATCTTCAGGATGTTTTGATATCAGGGCTCTAGCATATAATAAAAAATCTATTCGTATTTTAAAAGTTTACAGGTAAACTGGGAGTTCATCTTTTTTTTGTCCTATTTTGTCATTGTACAGGCATCCAGTAAAAAAGTTTTATGAATTTTGCAAAAGCCTCTCCTTGCCTCCAGGTTTTTCACATGCTATTAAACTAGCATCTCCAACCCATCTTTGGCAAAACCTTGTTCTCTGGAGTCCAACTCAACAGTTGCTTCCTCTCTGAAGGCTGCATGGACTACCTTATTTGGTAGTAAGCACTTTTCTCCTTATGTATCAGATTTCTTATTTGGGCTTGCAAACTCCTATGTATCTGGTCCCTGCCCCCTGCCACTTCAACTCAGCACTACACTCATCCTGCCTTTCATTCCTCAAATATGCCAAGTGTATTGTAGCCTTAGAGACCTTGATCTATGTGTCAGAAACCTCGAGACCCACTTCAGACTTTCTCTGCCCTGCCTTCTACTGTCACTATTGTGGCAACTGCTTTCACGCAGTCTTTGAGCAGGATCTCAGGCTGATAGCACCTCCCTTTGGATTCATGGTACATAACTTTTTATTTCAACCTCACTGTGACATGGGATCCCCAGGTAACTCATTTGGTACTCAAAATTTCACAGCCCAGAAGTGCAAAGGAAGGAAGTTCTCATAGCTCTTGACCAGTGGTAGGCACATACTGGTGAGTAAATGCTTCCTCCTTTCATCCCCCGGGGCAAACAGTTTTGAGAAGCATTCAGGAGATCCTACAGAATCAACTATCAGTTGCCTATGGCCAATTCAGCAGTGCATGTGTATATTGGCTTTCTTCTTTTCTGTTCCACTCCTGTATCCTGAGATCATTTCCTAACTAAGTAAATCACTTGCTTGCAAGTGAAGTATTACCCTGTATGGCAGAAGCAAGATACGATTAAGGAGAAAAGTGTTGAGATGGAAGATTTCTCTAGATTGTTTGGATGAGCCCAGCCAAATCATGTGGGTCCTTAAAAGCAGAGAACCTTTATGGGCCATGGTCAGATGTGGCTATTATGGGTGGTCAGAGAGATGCACATTGCTGACTTTAAAGATGGGGGAAGGGAACCACAAGCCATGGAATGTGAGCTGCCTCAAGAAGCAGGTAAAAGCAAGGGAATGGGTTCTCCCTTAGAGCCTCCAGAAGGAACCCAGCCCTATCACTACCCTGATTTTAGCATGATGAGGCCTGTGATAGACTTCTACCTCACAGAACTGTAAGATAATTGTGTTGTTTTAAGCCACTTAGGTTTGTGGCGATGATTACAGCATCTGTAGAACACTAACGCACTGTTGGTAAGCAGGGCGCTGACCACCCCTGGAGTGCAGGAGCAACGTGGTTACTACCAAGACTCATCTGTAAGTATAGGTGGATGACAAAACACTGAATCATGCGGTACCTGTGGTACTTGACCAGTATGAGGACAATGATAAAGACTGGGTCTGACAAGCTTTTAGTAACTTCTTTGAAAGTCTGGGGGAAAAATAACAGGTTTATGTCAGCCAGCTATTAACCCAAGGCCTATTGTGAGACCCCAAGGGTCTGAGGCAAGGGTTAAGGAGAGCCTTATCTCCTGCAGCAGAGGGAAACAACCTAAAAGAGGCCCAGGATCTAATTGTAAGGTTAGCTGAGCTGCAAAGGAGATAAATAGTCCTGACAATTCTCTTTTATCAAAGTCAGAGCCTTGATAGGAAGAGAGTATAACACTGGGGAGTAAGGAACAAGAGGGTAGACGAGCCTGAAAATGTTGAAAAACAGATTCCCCTAATGTGGAGCTGGCAGGAGAAGCTCATTCTTCCTTACCCAAAGACCTTGCCAAGGCCTCTAGTGAGACAGATGCCTACAAGATGATGCTTGACCTCCTCGAGATCCTCTTCCAATAAATACCCTTCTTGTTCTCCAAACTGAGAACTGAGTTGAGTCTCAACACAGCCTGAGCAGAGAAATACAATCTCTGCATGGGAGGAAATAGCTTAGACACTGAAGGAATTGGAGAGCCTGGCTAACATGTACCATAAGGAACCAGGGGAAAATATGTGTGAGTGGATCTTGAAGGCATCGGGCCAATGGTGGAGGTTGAGGGAAGAATATAAGGCAGGATAAAGGAGAGTTTATTATCATGGAGTGTTTACCCGTGACATGGAGTAAAGGACTCCTAAAGCTGGTTCTAATATCCTGTTGGGATGGTGATTGAGGTTGGATATGAGTATGGCACACAGTAAATGATGTGGACATAGGGGAAGTGCCATGGCATAATATTAAGGAAAGGATCAGAAGATTCCAGGATGTGTGAATATTAGAATGGATTCATTATGTGAGACTGAACAACCCTCTAATTGTATTTCCCAGGAGGACTTTTCTTTCATTAAGGCAATGCAGAATGCTCAGCGTCAATAGAAATGTCAGCAATGGCTGCCCACTGCAGATAGGCTGCCATGGGACTGAACATGCTATGTGTTACAAGTGGGGATGATGGGATTCTAGAAAGGCAGAGGCCATGTGTTATTACTTAAATGTCAGAGATGAGGTGGACATCATACAATGAATGGGAAGGCTGGAGTGGAAATTAGGGCGCCTTGATCTGCAGTTATGTGACAATGGCTAATAGATCACAGATTTCTGAGTGACAGCTGCATAAGTGTAACTTGACTATACAGCAAGGTCTTGAGGAAAAGCCCAGATGCCACAAGTATATGCAATATACATACCCAGAATATTTAAGGACTGTTGGATAAAAAAGTCTAGATTGAAATGGATACCAGGGAACCATTATGGCCCTTTATGTAGATGGCGGCTTATGGAAACCAGGTGATGGATGGAGTCCTGGCCTAAATCGGTCTCACAATGGGTCCCACCTTTGGGCTTCTTACCCCAATCTCCAAGTATATATTAGGGATAAATATATTTAAATCCCTGACCTGTGGAGTAAGAGCCATTATGGGAGAGTCACATGGGAACTTCTGAAAATGTACCCTATTAGTAAATCATGAGCAATCACAGGAGAAAATGCAGACATCAGTGTCAACATCAAAACTTTTAAAGGACACAAAGGTAATGGGCTCCATCATAACCTTATTTACTTATTCACCAGACTCTCAAAAAAGCAGAAGAGTAATAAAGGATGAGGGTGGACTGCTGTTCCTCTGTTGGCATAGATATGCAGCTATTATTCTGCTTAATTTCAATCAGAAAGGAGGACCAAAAGTAGTTCATACTTCCCTGGGATGATGATTTACTGTTGCCCTTAGCTGATGTTAAATCTGTTCTATGTCATAGTGTAGTCTAAGAGGACCTTGGTCATCTTGCATTCAAGGTGGATTTGGCGTCAGTGGCAAGTACTCCAGATACCCTAGTAAGATTTATGTGTGCCAGCAGGTGTGTGATAAAGTCCATGACAAATCAGGTGCCTGCCACATTGAAGAAGTATTTAGATGTCTAATGACCTGAGGCATGCCTACATATCCAGTAAGGGATAACTTGTTGTACCTTGTATCGCTTAGCACTGGGATAGAGGCACAAGGTTTAGCAGGCCCCTCTGGGTTTTGGAAGCACATATGTTGTATTTAGTATATTCCTCTAATCCATTTGTCAGAGCTAGTGAGCAGAAAGCTCAGTTTCAAGTGGATCCCACAAAAAAAAAAAAAAAAAAAAGAAGAAGAAGAAGATCCAGTTTTAGGCTGTGGTCTGAACTGCACTGCTATACTGGCTTGTACATGTGGCAGTGAAGAATATTTTGTGGAGTCTCTGGCAACCCCAGTAGAAGGTTACAGCCCTGGAGAATCCTGGAGGGAGGCCATGCTTTCTACAACAGAGAACTACTCAGGTTCCTGGCATACTGCTGCACCCTCATAGAAGCTGAGCATCTGATTATGGGACATTAAGGGACCAAACAAATGGAGCTGTCTCCTTATGATCTAGAGTCATAAATGGCTAAATCAGCAATGATTTAACCTTACTGGAGTTGACATCTACTCAGGTTCTGGGTTTGCCTTTCCTGCCTGCAGTGTATCCTCCAATACAGTCATGCTACAATATAGAGAATATCTCATCCATTATCATCGTATCTCATATAACATAACCTCAAAGACCACTTTTTTTGCAAAGGCAGTCAGGCAATGGGCACTCAACCACCAAATCTATTCATCATAATGTATATTCAACACCAGAAGCAGCCAGCATAAATAGAATAATGGAATGGCTTAGCTAAGGCACTGACTATAGGACAGTATCCCAGGATTGAGGTGCCATCCTTCAGGATTCAGTATACAAGCTTTAACAATGGCCAATAGATATGTGTCCCCATATCGTTAAAATACACAGGTCTGGGAACCAATGGATAAAAGTAGGATTGATTTCTCTCCCCATCACAATGACCCACTTGAGGGATTTCTACTTCTCTTTCCTACAGCCTAGGCTCAGCTAGATGAGAGGTTTTGGTTCCAGGGGGCAGGGAATACTTTCACCTGGACCCAATTCACTGGACCCTTCCTGGACCCTGGAAAGAGTTGAGTGAATCTAGACACCAGAAAGGGTCACTTTGGGATATCCATGCCAGTTGACAAGCAGGCAAAGAAAGGAGCGGTTATACTGGTGGGGATTATTGACCTTGATTATCATAAGGAGTTAAAGAGGGGTGTGTCTGTAACCCAAGAGATTCGCTGGAGTGTCACTTTTGAGCCTTGTGATAACAGTGAGCGGGCAATTGCAGCAACAATGGCCTGGCAAATATAAGGCAGCTAAAGGCTCAGGTCCTTTGATGAGAAAGGCCTGGGTCAGACTACTGAATCTGGACCAGCCAAAATGCTGGCCAAAGGTGAGGGAAATTTAGAATGGGAGAGGGAGGGATGAGTTCAGCCTCAGGACCAGTTGTAATGACTGTAGCTCAGTCATTTTCAAAATGTGGTCCTTGTCTAAAAGTAGCAGCATAGCCTGAGAACTTCATAAAAATGCAAATTCTTGGGCCTCACTGCAGACATACTGAATCAAGAACTCTGGGGGTGGGGCCTTTAGCAAGACCTCCAGGTAATTTGGATGCACTAGAATTGGAGGACCACTGCTGTAGCTTGTTCTACTAATCCTGCTGCATTAAGTCCTTCCGGGTCCCACAACCCTGAAGAAGATGACCCTGCAAGGGATTGGACTTAAACAGAGGGGGAATCTGAGTAGAGCCAGGGATGGGGCTGGACTATGTCAGACAGCTCCTGTGCACACTTCAGATCCTTTTAGCCATACTTCTTCTCCAGCCCCTGATGCAGTGGCTGTTTCCATGCAATTTCTAACAGCTTCATGCAGATCCTACTTGACCACATCTTGTCTTAGGCCAGTGGTGTGGCCTCTTACTTCCCACTCCAGGGCTTCTCTGACGCTAAGGCATGGGAAGCACAGGGGAACCCACCTGGCATTCATACAGCATGATCTGAAAGCGCAGGACAGGCAACACCATGGGGCCACTCTTAACCAGTGCTGAACAGGGACTGATGGGTAAATGCTTTCCCCTTCTGTACCCTGGCCAGACACCTGGGATGTGTTGCCTAAGGCTCCTCAGAGGATCCAGCAGAACTGGCCAACTTGTACTGGCTTTTTTTGTTTCTCTTCCCTGCCCCTCACTCCTGCTCTCTAGGACCATTTTCCAAACAACGACTCTACATGGAAGGCTTTGTATTGAGCTACATTTAGGAAAAACCTTTAGTTATCTAAAACCCCTAGCTGCCTGGAATGCTCTTGGACTGCTTCTTATTCAGATCTCAGATTGCAATCTACTCCAAGTGACCTTCTCGAATGAGCTAACACAATGTAGCAAGCCTCTAATATCAGATCACCCTATTTGAATTCTGTGTGTAGCATCATCTATCACTAATATTTTTCTTAAAAATTTTAGTGCCTCTGTCCAGCATTAGAATATTCTGCATAAGACAGGAAGAACCTGGCCTTTTTTTATTCTTTGCTTTTTCCTCAGCACTTTAAACAGTGCCTGGAACATAGCAGGCACTGAATAAATACTTCTTGATTAAATGAATGAATGCTGGAGTTTGAGAACAAGAGAAGTTTGTAAATCAAGCTAGAATCTGAGCTAAGAGAACTTTTTCTGGAGTGTGTGGGAGGGATGCATACCTTAAATTTAAATTTATTTAAAACTTACAAAAACATCTCCACCAAGTTGTCTGTGAAAAAAATTAAAAGCAGCAACAGTGATTTTGGTTAATTACCAACAGTCTAGTGCAATTTATAAAATTGAACAAAATTTGGATGTGTGTCTTATGCCTCTGTAGACAAGGGATCCTTTCTTTAGGTCCCTTTCTTTAGGCTCTGGCAGTATCATGATTGGGACACTTTCCAAAGCCTTTTTCCTTTGGACTCTGTGTAAAATAATTCGATAGACCCCTGTGATGGAGCTTCGGGCATCTTTCCCTTGGTTATTTCTAATATGCTCTTCTGTAATACCCAAATGTTCTAAAGTGCTTTTGACCTCATTTTCTTCTTCTTTGAGGGTGCTGGTTTCTGACAAATGTTTGGGATCCAGTTGAAAAGGTTCCAGAGGGGTGGGGTATGGCACCCCTTGCATCCATTCATTGTTCATGATAGAGTCAACCCCATACCTCTCAGTGGGTATGGGCTGAAGGACGCCCCGGATGAGTCGGAGGCAGGGCTCAGACACGTATGGAGGCACACTGTAGGTGCCCTCAAGGATGCTCTTCTTCAGTTTGGCCACAGTCTCTGCCCGAAATGGCATGGTCCCAGTCACCATGAAGTACAGAAGCACCCCCAAGGCCCATATATCCACATACACGCCGACGTAGTGCTCGTCTCGGAAAAGTTCAGGTGCAGCGTAGGGAGGAGACCCACAAAAAGTGTTCAGCATTTCACCTTTTTTACTCACTGTGCTGAATCCAAAATCACCCACTTTCACACAAGTATTACTAGTATAGAATACATTTTCTGCTTTCAGGTCTCTATGAATAATTTGGTTTTCATGCTGTGGAAGAAGACATAGAGGAAAATGATCATTTCCAAAGTAAAATACCAACATAACAAAATGCATCAGTTGCTCTGAAACAGTGTGATGGTGCAATAACAGAAATTCAATGGTGATTAATCATTTCAGCAAACCTCGAGAGCTGCCCAGCCATAACTTTTGCCACACACAACACCCACATGCCCCAAAGAGACGACAGGTCCTATTCTTCTGTGGATTAAGAATTAGAGTCTCGCACGTGTGAACTCGGGAATAATGCCAGATCAAATGAAACTACATGTTCTGAAACACAACAAAACAGTAATCTTTCATTTTTGAGGCCATAGACAGGTTTTTCTGGCTCAGCAATCTCTTGACTAAGGCCAATACCAAGAAGGCTTGGGGCCCTCTGCCAACCATGCTCCTTGGGGTAGGCTCCTTCTAGAATTCAGTAGAAAGGAGGAGGCTACGTTTGACAAGCTCCTAGCAGCAGGTCCCACTGTGGGTTGTGAGCACATGCCCCACCCCCACCCTTGCATTCTGAATCCAGACAAAAAATCTTGAGCCCCCTCCACCTGCTCAGTCCCAAGGGCTCTTGGAAAATGGAATAATGTTACTTTTCCTGAAGGGCCTCCTGGGGTAAGAATTCAGGGTTTGGAGCCTGGCAACTGGTTAATTCTAGGTTCAATGATGCCATGTGTATTGTGACTGTCAGTTTTCTTCTTTGTAAAATGGGATACTGATTGGAACCTCATAAGGCTATTGTGAGAACTATATGTGATGCTGTATCTGCAGTGCTCAGCATGGTCCTGGCTGACAGTAAACACACTCAGTAAAATTTGGAACTATGTCTATGATTTGCCCTTCCTCTTTTCAGAGACCAGAGAGCTGTGAGAAATGTCAGGGCACAGAGCTTCAGAGGACTCGGTCTGTACTCTCTACTGCTGGGTTATCTTCTGGTCTCCCACTAAATTTCTTTTCCAACTAGAATATGAAAGATTCTTTTTCCATATGTTCTATTGCATGATATGAATCTGGCTTAACCCTGACCCTGATAAAGATAACCGCAGTACAGGCCACTTAAATGACAACTCACGGTGGTAAGTACTAAAGGCCTGAAACACGCACCATATGACCAGGTTCTTCTCTCTTGCTCACTTTTTTTTCACCCTCCTAGACTCCCCCCCACACAATATCTTGAATCCTCTAGCTTACTAATTCCCCTGCTAATAATTTATCCAGGAAGTCATTGATCCAAGTCCTTGACCCACAACATCCAGGCAAAGGAGTAAACTGGAAATAGCCTCTCAACTAATATAGGCCCCAAGCAAGTGTCTTGTTTCTGTCAGTTGGACTGAGATCTGAGCAAAGAGGGTAGCCCAAACTTCTGCACTAACAGAGTCATAAAAGTGGTAGTCAGGTCTGTAAGTCACATTCCTCCTGTGTGCCCAGCAATAAGGGCAGCGATAGAAAGGGGGCAGAAGAACCACCTCTTAAAGGAACTAGGGAGTGTGCTTCAGGGGTCCAGATTTATCTAAAGAAACAATTGCAAAACTAAAATAAGAATGACATAATCAAGCGTTAATCTGCTGAACACAGAGGCAGCAAGAGTTTAGAGATCTTCACCAAAGTCAAGAAGATCCAAGTGAGCTAAAGAGGTGTGGAAAAAAGTTTCAGAGAAAGGAGACAGGACTGAGCTGGGTCATGAAGTGTGAATAGGATTTGGAATATGAGATGTGTTAAGAGGGGAGAGGGCATTCTCAACATAGAGTTAGAAAGGGAAGGCCAAGAAGCAACAAGGAGCCAGATCTTTGGGTAATGGAAGGTGAGAAATGGGTGTGGCTGGGGAGTGTGTGGTGGTCATCCAGCTGCCCAGAGTGACTCCTGCCAACTTCCTCCGAAGCCAGGAAGCTGCCCTTTAAATGGAGATCCTTGGGCGTTGCCTGAGCAGCAAGGAGAATGATCCCGGTCAGGCTTCTGATTCTCACAGGCTTCTGTCTCTGGGACACTTGGACGATGGAAAACGAAAGCCCCATGCTCCCACTGTGAGTAGAATAGGAGAGAAACTCGGGCCCACTCACCATGTGCTTCACGGCAGACACGATCTGGGAAAAGATGAGTTTGCTTTCTGTTTCTGAGAGCTTGCCCTCAGTGCTAATTTTCCCAAAGAGTTCCCCACCACCTGCATACTCCATCACCAAGTGGAGTTTGGATAGTGTTTCCACGACCTCGTAAAGGCGGATGATGTTGGGGTGATGCAGTTTTTCCATGCTGGAGATTTCACGGGATAGTAGCCGTTGGGTTTTCTGGTCTAACTTGGTCTTGTCCAGGATCTTAATGGCCACCTTTTCTAAAAAAAAAAAAAGTCAAAGGATATGCCAGTGTTCACAGGCTCATAGAAATTTGGACCTGGAAGGGACCTAGATCTGCCCCTTTAATTTACTAGACATGGAGGTTAAAGGGCAGTTCCCATGCTCACAGAGCTTATCAACAGTGATGACAGAGAGCAAAGTTCTTGAGTTCAACATCAACATTCATCCCTGATCATCAGTGTGTCTTCCACACACAGGTGTTGATGCCAACGCCTGCCTTCCCAGGAGGTTTCAGTGTGATCTGTATCCAGTTTTCTGGGTACTTTAAAACTCCTTTGCTTGGCTGAGAATGCCCCTCTTGATCAGATCCTGCCCATCTCTTCAGTCTCAGCATCCATCACTCTGGGCCAACATCCTCACCTCCCTACACACAGCTTCAGTCCAACTGTTGAAGAAGGTTTTGCTGTTCCCTGAAAAGGGACTGAACATTCATGCCTGGGACTTTTCTTCTACCTGGATTATTTCCTCTATCTGGTTCATGTCCCCTTTGTTGTTCTTTACTTGGTTAATTCCTGATGGCCCCTCAAGGCTAGGCTCAGAACCAACTTCTTCCAGGAAGCCTTCTATGTCACCTGTCCTAGGCAGATCATGGCATCCAGATTCGGGGTATTCTCTGTACTACTATCTCAGCACACTGGCCTCTAAATGTTGATTTTTTTATAGTCTCCCCCTCCTATCCACTTCCTCGTGTAGACTATATTTTACCTGGGCGCACAGTACTCGGTGTGTGGAGCGTTGGTGAGGGCATAAGGAGGCCGGCACTGTAATACATTGTCAGTGGGAGCACATGAGCATAACGGTCCTGGACTATAGTTTGGCATTTATGTACTGAGGGCCTTAAAAGTGGTCGCACCCTTTGACCCAACCATTTCACTTTTGGTTATTTATTGGTTGACCTTACAGATTGCAAGGAACTTATCAGCTTACAATCTCTTAATTTTTTTTATTTTTACCCCTACATCACCTGGTCTTCCTAGGTGGTCTAACCAGGCTCGACCCTGCTTAGCTTCCGAGCTCAGATGGGATCGGGCTTGTTCAGGATAGCATGGCTGTAGACTCACTTTTGGCAATTTAATATTAAAGAAATTACCTGACACATTGTGTGGGTACAAGATTGTGTGGGTAACAGGACTTCTGTGGTATTGAGAACAGCTTTACTGTGTCTAGAAAGAGAGATGGTACACCATACAGCTATCAAAATAATGATGTTGATCTTTATTTATTGACATGAAAAGATGTTCAACATGCAACAAGTGAGGAAAATACAAACATACATTTGCATAGAAAAAATCTGGTGAGATATTCACCAAAATGTTTAGAATAATTATTTTATTAATAGAGGGATCATAGACAGTTTTCCTTTAGATTTTTCTTGCTTATCTATATATTCTAACTTTCCTACAATTAATTATACAATCTAATTATACCATTAATATAGATTAATTATGTAATAAAAATAGTTAACATTTGAAAATGAATGAATCTCTACTCCAAAGCAAAACTTCATTCATTTTTTGGTTCATACTGAACCAGGCTTTCCATTAGATAAAAAAGATTTTCTAGGCAAGTAAACAAGGAGAACAAGACCACAGGGCATCTGTTCGACCTACTTGCAAAACAACTGCTTTGAAGAACTTGGGCACAGCATGAAAACAGACGCCGTTAGTTTACAATGGGCCTGTTACTGGTGTATTACAGCAGGTACATTAGGGCTCCTAGAATGGAAAGAGGCAGGGTGCACTGGGGTCTGATACAGCCACACTTGCTCTGGGGGAGGCAATGCTGGGGAAGGACAAGGTGAGCCAGAACTGAGCAGGGCCCTCGGGGCTGTCATCTCAGTGGGCCGTGAGCCCCAGCAACGGACCGCCAGCACCATGTTACCTGAAACAGAAACTTCTGGTTTTGTGTAACCTATTGGGTGAGCTTCCCTTTTACAGGCAAGAATAATGAATTCCATCCTTCAATCTGGTAGATCATCTGGAGAAGAGGCCACCGCTGCTCCTCAGTCCTCGCCCAGCACTGGCCCAGACTTCCAGCAAAGTGCATGTCCCTCTCCTCTGCCCCTCAGCCATGTGGCAGCTGCACACGGCTCCCCACATTATGAGTGCTCAGGATCAGGTCATCATGTAGTTCAGGCTGCTATCGCAAACCTCCCTTTAGCACAATCCTAGTTTCACTTCACTTTTTAAAAGCTCATATTTGAGTGGTTCTTAGCAAAGACTATACCTGGATGGCCTCGCTCTAGTCCGGAGCTGTACCCTCCACTTTGTGTTAAATCAGATTATATCCACGCCTCATAACATACACGCATAATCATATACAACGTTTAAAAAGCCTTGGCATTCTGAAATGTCACTAAGTGGTACAAACTGCTGCTCCATGAAGGGCTGGCTCTCTTCCAGAAACATTCAGTGAGTACCTACTGTGCACCAGGCAACAACAACAAAAACGGAAACTGTTCCTACAGTCCAATGAGAAAGAGACTTTGACAAAAGGCCCTAGTACAGGTGTGGCACAGGTTAGGAAGGGGAACAGATGGGAGACCAGAAAGGCCTCCTCAAGAAAGTCTGACTAGGATGTGAGGAGGGGGACTCCACACTTGGCTGTGGGAACGGTGTGTGTGCTTGAGGACCTGAGAGTACCCCACCATGTTGGACACACGGAATGAGGGTGCGTGGCCCCAAATCAGCCTGGAGCCTCAGGCAGGAGTCAGATGGTCCAGAGGCTTGGTGACTGTGTTAAGAAATGTATCCTTTATCTTGAGGGCAGTGGAAAAACATTACAAGGGTTGAAGGGAGAGTGTCATAATCTGATTTCCATTTGGAATGAATACTCTGGCTGCAGTGTGGGAAATGGACAGAAGAGGAACAAGCCTGAGAGGGGGGCCATGGTTTCGGAGGTAATGATAGCCACCCCAGAGGGAAAAGCTCTTGGTGGTGGCAGAGGAGAGAGAGAGAAGTACACAGGCTCGAGAGGTAAGTCAGGTGAAGAGTCTGACACAGGTCCACCTTGTGGGCAACACATTTCTTAACCCAGGACTTGCAAACTCAAATGTCTCTAGAGGCCAGGGTGCTAAGTGGGTGGCAAGCTTACTGTAAGGCAATAGAGAGCAGTGGGGACTGTGGAATCCTGAAGAGTATGTGTCCCAGTGCGAAGGGGCAGCTGCTGGTCAGTGCCAGATTGTTCCCATTTGGAATGTAGGCTTGGTGCTGTCAAATTTGATTTTTTTTCCAGAGAAGCCAAACATCTGAATTTTTATGCAAATCTTCCAATTATTAATTGTCAGCAACTAATTAAATTTTTAAACCTAGAATGGACCAAGCAAATATGTCTACACAGGACCAAGGGGACAAGGGGAGAGAGCAGCTGTTAGAACCTAGACAGTGTTGTGTAGCAAAAGCCACCTTGAGGGGAGCTAAAAACTTCCTTCCAGACACGTGGCCAGCCTGAGTCAACCTTACAGTGACGGGCTCGGGGAACAGATGTCCGGCCCTCCCTCTCCTTCCTACGATCCCCTGCAAGGGCTCCCTACAGACCAAAGCCAACCAGAACCCAGAGGACTAAGGAGACTCAACATAGTCTGGGATGGAATGTGGGATGAAGAGTGAGGCAGATGGAAGATCTCAGCACAGCGGCTTGGAGGGTAAGCATGTGGGATGACTAGGGGATATACGCCTAGTCTTGGGGTCGGGGAAGATTTTAACATTTTCCCCAGGGTCTGAGTAAGTGTTAGCTAGAGGAAAGTAGAGGAGTAGCATTAAGGGGAGGTTCTAATAGTAGGAATGTGTAGGAAAGAAGATCTTGAGGCAGGAAAGACCCTGATACCTTAGGGTAATGGTCTGAACAGTTTTTTAATTGGCTTTCTTTATCGATAAAATGTTTTCAAGCGCTACTCTAATATATGTATATTTACTTATAAATTATATGCTTGTAATGCTAATATACATAATCATAGAAATTGAAAAGATATAATTACAAATAAATATAAATGGGAATGCTAATATTTTCTTCCCTTGTCCTAGTGAATCATCTTGGGCACCCCCTAGAATATGGTAGGGAGACCACTGGGAGCCATCAACGACCTCCAAATTGCTAAAACCAACAGTCAGTTCTTCAGCTTCATTCCTCCTCCTTGTAACACCTTTACCACTTGGTTTCTGGGACAACACACACCTGATTTTTCTCCTACCTCTTGCCACTTTTATGGCTCCTTTGCTGTGTCCTTTTCATCTCTGTTGCCTCTAAATGTTGGATACCTGAAAGCTTAGTCCTTGGACCTCTTCTCCATGATTATTCTTTAGTGACTCCAGATGCATAAATATACCTGCTTGCATGACCACTCCCCTTGCTTGTCTTACTTTGAGTTCTGCCAGAAGCAGATCCTGAGGCAGAGCTTCAATTACAAGTAAGTTATGAAGGAGGTGACACCAGGAAACACTGGTAGAAGAATGAGGAAGTGAGACAGCAAAGGAAAGGTGGCCAATAAAGGGTGCGTTACTGAGTAAGTGACCAGTTAGTCCTGCTGAGAGTTATATCGTGAGACAAGCTAGAGCTGGGGTACTTACACATTGACTATTGTCGGTAACTGGTTGCTGGCTGCTCCTGGGGGGCGTTAGTTCCCCTGGATTTCTGGCTTCCCATGCATGCAGGAAGAGAAAGCCCAGCAGTAAAGAGATGGAGAAACTGGCATTTGAAGGTCAGGCCTGCATGCAACTGAAATGGTAAGGCCCAAGGAGACTGGGTGAGGCACCAATAGCATCTGCCATGTATATGTAACAGATGTGTAACATGCATGTCCAACATAACATATTCAACACTGAGCACTTGCTCTCCCCATACCCCAAACCTGCTTCTGCTACAGTCTTCCCAACTTCACTAAATGGAAATTCTATTCTTGCCAGACCAAAAAACTATCCAGACCAAAAAACTTGAGTATTTGACTCTTCTCTTTTACACTCCATTTTCAATCTATCAGCAAATTCTGTTCTCTCTGCCTTCTAAATATAGTCAGAGTCCAGCCACTTATCAGCATTCCACTGCTACCTTCCTGGTCCAAGCCACCATTACCTCTTGCCTCTATTATTGCAGTAGGCTCCTATTCGATCTCTCCTTTTCTGCGTTTGAACCCTTGCAGTCTATTTTCAAGAGAGCAGCCAGGGTGATCCTATTAACGCATAAGCCAGGTCATGTCAGTTCTCTGCTCCCTCCACAGGCTCTGGCTTCACTCATAGAAAAAGCCAAAGTCTTTACTATGACATATTGGGCCTCCCAGATCTGGTCCCTGCTACTCTCTGCCCTCTTCCCCATGGCCATTTCTAGAGAACAACAGGCACACTCCCACCTTGACACTCATGTGTGCTCTTCCCTCCTCCTGACTGCTCTCCCCCATATTCATTCATAGCCAGCTCCCTTATTTCATTCAGTTTAATTATCACTTTCTCAGTAAGACTGTCCCTGGCCAGCTTACCTAAAACTACAGCCCTCAATGTTCCATGTCCCCCTGTCTGCTCCATTTTTTCCTCTCATCACTAAATAACATAATGAATGTTTTAATCAATTACTTTTGTCTGTTGTTCCCCACTAGACTATAGGAAGCTCCACAGGGCTGAGATTATTATTATTCACTGCTGTATCTCCAGTCCCTAGAAGAGTGCTTGTTGCACAGTGTGTGAGAAACAAATATTTGTTAAATGATCTCATTTAATCCTCACGAGAACCCAGGGCAAGTACACACTCAATCTGTGCCTTCCTTTTTCATTTACTATCATGTCCCATGCATCTTCCATGCTATTACACATTCTCCATAATCATGACTTTTAATGGCTGTTCAAACCTTCTGTCTAGTGTGTATGCTTTAATTTACTTGGCCATTCCCATATTGTTGGATCACATAAATTATTTCTAATCTTTTGCACTATAAATAACATCACAATGAACATTTTTTTTGGTCATCATATTTCTAATATGGACTTATTTTTAAGATTCAAAAAAGTCACTTACTGTTTTTAAAATAAGAAAACACAATTTTTAATTGCTGTTTTAATGAATGTGTTCAAGAGGAGGGATCACTTTTTTAAAATCAGAGAGGCCTTCTCTATTAAGCTTTACTAGAGCCTGAGCTAGTTCCCAGTCCTTTCTTCCCAGGAGATTATAGCATAGAGAACCTACCAGGGAGTACTGCCATGAATATGTTTTCCCTACCAATACTGGATTTTCATGAGAATTTAGAATACTAACTTAATTCACCAAGTATTTGTGGAATGCTTATTCTTTATAATACTTGGGGAGGGGGGCTCCAGAAATCAATATAATACAATGCCTGGCACCTAGGAGCTTGTGACCAAGACACCCAAAACTTTCACCATACCCTGGGTTTGTTAAGGGTATGGTGAAAGTCTTGGGTGTCTTGGTCATGAGACACTTAGGATCTTGATTCTAAGAAAAGGATCATAATCTCACTGATACTTCTCTTGACCTCCATGTACCTCCAGGTCAGTGCTTCCAAATCTTTACTTTTGTACTAATTATTTGCTTTAAGCTCTTCAATGGCTGCCCGATACCAAAATCACAATATGTAAATATGCAAGAAGAATCTCCCAATCTAGCCCCTGACTACATCACCCGTATCTCCCACTTCTCTGGGTGCATCCCAGGCTCCAGCTTCTCTGAGTTATTTTTAAATCTCCAAATATCCCCCAACATTGGTTCATACCTCCATGCACTTTGCATCCTCTCTCTCGGCCTGGAATTCCCTTTCCCTTGTGTCCTGTATAATTCCAAATCTCAAGCCCCAACAGAAGCCTTTTCTAGTCCACAGACCCTTTCCTGAAGGGTTCGGGCACAGTCGAGAGCACCCTTTGTGCCTTACTTGGTGGTAGCACTTATCAATTGTTTCCTGTCTCTCTTTGTTACAAACCATGAGTTCCTATGAGGTCGGAACTGTATCTCGTTCATCTTTGTAAGTCCCATAGCAAAGTAAGGACATAGGAGTGTTCATTTATATTTTAAAAGGAGGAATAAATGAACTGATAAATAAATAGAGAGAAGGAGAAAGGGTTCTGGAAACATGAGACGAGAGTAACAGAGAGGAAGAGCAGGGGAGAGGAAGGAGGTCAGGAAGGGCAGCAGCAAAAACAGACGAGCACCACTGCCTCTGCTACTTTTGTTTGCGACAACAGATGGGACATAAAATATTCAGAAGCCGAGTGCATCATCTTCTTTGAGAAATTTGTAATCAGCCTTACAGAGGATTCATGATAGCTTCAGTTTGCAAGGCCCAAGGGAATCTAAGATGTTAGCTATAGCAATAAACTCTGGCCAGCAGGAGCCTGTATTGGAGCCTTCTTTTTAGAGACCAAAGAAGCTGGCACCTTTTTAAAAACTACTATCCTAGGAGCTGCTCCTGGCACTGAAACCCTCTGCTCTTCTGGGAATCTCCTGCCTTTTCTTATCCAGACTGTCCATATTTTCTAGAAAACCTGATGGGCAAGTTGGCTTTGTAAGGGGATCGTATTTATACAAATCACTAGTCTGACATGACCTGGCAATGGGATGGGGGATGGGAAATTTCCAGCAAGCCTTTTACACTGCTCACTGATAGATCTCCTTCCTCTTTTAGAGGTAAAGGTTTTAGAGGAAAGTTCTCCCTTTCTTGCCATTCCAGCTAGCTCATGGGAGCCAAATGTCCTCTCTCCTTTTACAAGTCACAGTCTTCCAGTCTGGATTCTATCATTCTCCCCTGAGATTCTATTTTCCAATATCTGAACTGCCATCTTTTTCTTCATCCCCTCTCATCAGTTTGCTTCTGGGTTTTCCCCTCCTTCCCACTTCTCTTATCTTTTCATTCTCATGTCCCTCCTCTTTCCTTGACTAGAGGGCTCCTGAAGGACAGAACCCCAGAAGAAAGATGAGGCAAGGTACTGGGACTAGGCCAGTATGGGATGGGCCTACGAATCAGGAGGTGAGGCCAGGGATTCTTTTTTCTGTTGTATCAGTCTAATGTGCTCAGTTACCTGCCGTTACATTTTCTGCCTTAGTTTAAATTACTTGTTGAACTGATTTTCTCACTGCCTGTGCTTTTGGCCTTCCTCCCCTTTGGGACATACTATCCCATAGCTAGGGGGTTTGTACCTTTGATAATAGAGTGACTTTGTGGCAATGAGGTCACCGAAGTCCCCAATGCAGCAGGAAAATATTGTTGTCCAAAACTCAAGGGACTAAAATTAACTTAATTTTGTAATACAACAGACAAAGAGACCTGTGGAATTTAAGAAGAAAGTCACTATAAAAATACCGATTGCTGTTCTTGTTCCTCTTCACTTCTCAGAGACACTTCTTTGGAATTTAGGGTCTGCTGAGAGAGTAGAGGGGCCATGTGACCCTCAGGACTGCAGCTGACTTGACACAGGCATGTCCTTGACTCAAAGGTAGCCCAACATTGGCTGGCCAGTGAGTAATCATAGTCTCTCTCTTTAAAGTCTGACAAATAGAACGAAGCTAGTGAGATGGAACAGGCAAGAAAACTGAGAGATTATGCAGATGAGGGACTGGCAACAACCATTCTTGGCCACTTACCTTCCAACACCTGAGCAGACAAAGCCACTCTGTGGAAAGAAGTATGAAGATGGAATACATTCGTCAAGGGCAAAGAAGGGGCAAAGACGGTAACATCTTGGAACCTGGCTCTACTTCCCTGCTGCAGGTCCACAGAATTCCCCTGGACACAATATACCCCTTTCAATGTGAATTAATCTGAGTAGGCTTCTATTCCATGAACGAAATGACATGTGACTCAGGCCTAAGACCTAGACTTCTTTGAAAGCAGACTAATAATAGCATTTAATAAATATTGCATGCTCTGTCTAGGCACGTGGTAGATATTTAATATGTTACATTTTGCTCCTCTAAGCAATCCAATATAGCTGATATAGTTTCCTCAATTATACATGAGGAAATTGAGGCACAGAATGGAAAAATAACTTGTTCAGGTCACACAGTTAGAAAAAAAAGAGAATTGGAACTTCACCCAAGTCTGGCTGACTCCAAAGCCAATATCTTTCCACAATATTGCACTACCTTCTGCCACTTAAACACACGTTAGCAGGTCCCTCTTAGACCCTGAACAGGGAGATGGACGGATGGGAAATAGGCTGCAAGAAGAGCCCTTCTCTGAGTCTTGGGTGTATACGCTCTCGCTCCCTAATTGTTTCCTGTCTCCTTGGACCTTTTGCATGTATTTCGAGGGCAGGGCCATCCTTGGGAGGATTGCCACAAGGGAGAAGAATGGCCCACGAGCAGGCCTGAGTCTGTCCGGGGTCCGGTGTTGGAAAAGGCAGTGGTCCCCTTTCAGCTGGCTGATCCAGGCCAGGGGTGGAAGAGATGCATCCTCCACACTGCACCAAAATCCAGAAGCAGCTAGGTGGAGTGAAAGGATGCTGAGCTCTAGACCTGTCTCTGCAGCGACCTGGGGACAGCCACTTCTGGGCCTCCATTTTCTTTCTCATTTATAAAATGCAGGAGGACTAGTTGAGGTGTTTCCCAAAGTGGCACCTTAAAACTTAATTTTAGTGCATGAAAACAGCCTTAAATAACACTGATTCGCAGCATAAAGATGTTATTCCTGCATTATTCCTCCTTTAGTTCTAGTTCCCATAATTAAGGCAAAGTAAAGGCTTCAGATTGATTGTTGGCATGTTTTAACCTATTTTCTATTACTTGGTAATTTTCCCTAAAACTTTTTAAAAGTTGCTAAGAGAACAGATTAAAAATTTTTTCAACATACACCAAAAAACTGCAACTATGTGAGGTAATGGATATGTCAAAAAAACTTACTGTAATTATTTTACAATATAAACATATATAAAATCACTACATTGTACGTCTTAAATTTATACAATATTATATATCTATTATATCTCAATAAAGCTGGGAAAATAAATAAATAAATAAAACATTTTAATTTGTTTGCATTGTATTTATTTTTGTCATTACTCTCTACTTTTTTTTCATTACCCTCTATTTATAGTGCAAGTGATGTTGGTTTTCCTTATTTTAATAATATTAAATTTACTTTTGAAATAAGTTTATTTAAATAAAAAATAGAGTTGTACCAATGGTAGCTACAATTTATTGAGTGGTTACTATGTGTCATGTATGTGTCATGTACTTCATGTATGTTATTTCTAATGCTCCCAACAATTCTAAAATAAGAATCATTATCTCCATTCTAAAACCGAAGTCACTGAGGACCAAAGAAGCTAAATAATATCCACAAAGTCAGATATCTAAGAAGTTACTTGAATAAGGATTTGAAACAAACTTGTCTGCTTCTGGTGTCCATGTGTTTCCCGCTGTCCCACCCTGCTTCTTCTGCACTAGATTCTCACATCTACACCCACTCAGGAAACAACTCAGAGTTGCCCACATCCAGCAGGCTTTGTGCAGACTTTTGCCTCTGTGACCTCTTTGCTGCACTGGACGCTCCTCGCTCTCTGAATCCTTCTCCCGGTGTGCCTTTGTCCGTCTTCTCCTCTCCCCTTTCTAATCATGTTTTCTGTCTCAATTTCTGGCCTTTTATCTCCCCATATGTTTTGTCTTTTGTCTTTCATTCTTGCTCAAGACCAGTGAAAAGCAACCTCTGTCTCAACTAGATGTGACCTACAGCCCTAGGTTCACTTTTATAAGTAAAATAAGCGTTGTTACTTGCTACATGTTATAAGTGAGGAACCGGAGGCTCACCGGAGGACTGTAGTTTACAGCTAAGTAAGTCGAGTGCCCGAGACATGGAGCCATGAACTCAGACACTTTGGATCAGAGCGACATCGAAGGGGACTTAGAGCTCCAGAGACTTGGGATGTGTGTATGGGTGTGGGGGTTATGGTGCTTTTTCTATAGAGGCCCAACATAAGAATGGGAGGGACATGGGATTGGAGGTTGGAGAAGAAGAGTGACTTTGGAGACATGGTGGCAGGCTGGATACCAGTAGAGAAAATGTCAGTATGTGACCCTCAGGGAGATGGTAGAGCCCATGGGCTTTACCATGTTGGTAAATTAGATTGAGTTGCAAGCATTTCTTTTCTGTCTTGTAACTCCCATATGGTAGTCTCCAGGCTTCAGCCAAGTTAGAGGTAACTTGGGGAAGTGCCCACACCGGGTTGGAGCAGCATGGAGCTGCTGGGTTCCCTGCACAGTTCCTCCCTGAGGCCACAGTGGTGGGCACCTCTTGTCTAGAATCCAGAGTGACTGGTAGCCAAGCAACCACAGCTCTTTGGGAGAGCAAGGAACCAAGCAACACTGAGAACTAGTACAGAGTAGACTTAAAGAAGAGAAGGTCCTGCGATCAAATCCCTTTCCCCCAAATGCAGTTGCATCCTTGGGTAAGGAGGGGAAACTGGACCCTAATGTCCACCACCAGTGGCGATCTAAGGGGTCTCCTGGGCCATTCTGTGTCATTGGTAATGACCCACAGATACAAACAAAAGTTATAAGGACTTGCAATATGAGTTGCCCTGCAATAAGTGTTTGCCAAAAAATGACACCAAGCCACACTCCCCTTCATTTCTCCAAGTGAAGGAGGACAGATTTCCCTCAGTGTTTGAGGGGATTCATCCACGTGGGGTAGTGAGAGAGTTTTGGGAGTCAGAATCAATCTAAGATTAAATGCTGAAGCCACAAGTAACTTCTGTGGATCTTAGTTTTCCTTTCTGTACAATAGAAAGAAAAACATTGACTTTACAACCATCACCATGAAAGTTAACTGTGATAACAACGGAGGGCGGCTGGCACTGGGCTTGCCCTAGCAGGGCCTGGGTGACAACGCTTTACTTGCTTCCTTGGCCCTGGACGCCTAACCCACCCACAAACTAGGTTCCGAGCCACGCGGGGTCATCCTTGGGAGGTCGTATCCTACCTTTGGTTAAGGAGTGAATCCCAAGCTTGACTTGGGAGAAGTTCCCGCTTCCGATTTCCCCTCGGATTCGGTAGAAGCCGATCCGTTTCCCCAGCGTGATCTCTCTCACCACCTTCTCATCTTGGGACATGTCCTGCGTCAGCTTCTCAAAGGGGGTCAGCTGGCGAGCCTGTGCCGCCTCCTCCTCCTCCTCCTTGCTGCACTCCGTCTGACAGCCGCTTTCCAAGCTGTCCGGCCAATCCCACCTGGCGTAGTGGGGGTTCACCAGGCTGCCTCCATTCACATACACTGCGGTCATTGTCACTGCCACCTCACGTCTCCATCTCAGCCAAAAGGCTCCGATCAAGGGTGGGTTGAGAAGGAGCAGAAGAGACCCAGTGGGTGGGAGATGGGAGGTGAGGACGGCCAGAGGCCCGAGTCCGTGAGAGCCGGCCTGCGGAAGTCGGAGGAGGGCAGAGGCAAACGGGCCAGCAGAGCCTACCCAGCCCAACCAAAAGCTGCCCGCCTCACTCGAGACATTTCACACTTCCCTCATGTTGAGCTTCCCAGCTCTAACTGTGCAATTGGTCACACATCCAGTTACCATAGTCACTTCCCTGATCAGGCTCCAGGAACCTTCTGGCTGGCCTTGCAGTCTGATACTCTGTGGTAGGTGGCTGTGGCCCAGGACAAAGGCTCCAGTTTGCTATTTCCTTTGAGGGCCAGAGGATCTTTCACTTTGCTGTGCAGAAATGTCGCAGATGCCCCGAGGTCCCTGCTGCTGGCATTTATCTCTGACTTTCTTCATTTTGCACTTCTCTTGCTGGCAAGTCACAGGGCTACAGAGACCTAATAATCTGGACCCCAGGAAAGAAGAAACCTGCAAATCAGCCTTCTGGTCACATGGGCAGCCAGAGAGGGATTAAATCCCTGCAATGTCACTTTAGCCGGCCTTTATTTAGATGAGCCTTCCTCTAAGCCGTGAGCTGTCTCAAAAATTTGGCAGGTGCTAGTTCATCCTAAGAACAGAGAGTAAGAAAATATATTAGCCCAGGTCAATGCACCGGACAGGTTTTATAATGAATGTGGAATAGTTTTTTAAGCATTAGTCTAAAAGCACTATACCAATTTCAGTTATGACTCATACCAGTAAATAAATGCTTGATTATGTACACTCTAGTAAGAAAAAAATATACATACACACACACCTGTCGATCTATATTTTAGAAAAGCCCTCACAGCCTATAAATATTTCTAGCAAAATAATTTTTTTTCTTGACGTTTAGGACAATATACATGTTGCCTTGGGTTGTTTTAAAGCCAGATTTTAAAAAATTATAATATCATAGTAATGATGATAAAAATTTTCTAGTAATACTAGTTCTCAGAAGTTCACATATTGATTCAAATAACATTTTATTTGAATAACATTTCCTTTATGCTGTATGTTCTCCTATAACTTTTCTTACACTGGTTGCCTCCACTCTCCTGCTGTGTTATTCAGTGACAAAGGCTAGTTTTCCTCCTAGGCTTATTTTCTGGGTATTTCTGATCAGGAATCAGCTCATTTTAAAGGTGCAGAAACAGAGGGTAATGTTACTGAGGGTAAAAGTCTATGGCATGCTCAGTGATAAGAAATACTTCCCAGGTAGAATGTCTTTATGACTTTCTTCCCTGCACCCTCCAGTAAGAGATAATTACTTCCTTTCTGAGTCTCTACAGCACTTTGCGCATTTCCCAAAATGTCTCATCTCCGTGAAGGTGGGAACTGGGTTTAATTCATCTGTATGTCCTGCTCCCCTCCTGTCTCCCTCAGCACGGAGCACGATGTCCTACATAAAGAGTGTTCACTAAATGTATTTTGAAACTGATTTTTAGATTAGAGCATTCTGAACCAAGAACCTGAGTCAAAAATGAGAGAGCGCCTTGGAAATGTGAATTTCCATTTGTTTGATATCACATTATTACAGTTAACTACAAGGCTGCTATATTGTTATTGTAGGTAAGTATGAGGATGCCAAATAAAAATAAATAAGGACAGGAAAGAGGAGACTGCTGCCCAGCGCTGGTTCTGTTTCTGCAAAGGGGCAGTGGCAGTGGGAAGAAGGATACCAGACAGAGACTTAAAGGGGCCAGGTATTAGTACCCACATACTGTTCTACGTTAGAGTACGAAGAGGGTGTTTTAAAAGATGCTCTTAAGATTAAAGATCCTTAATTGGGTTGAGGAAAATCTAAGTCTGCCTCTTAAGCTTTCTGGGGTCATGGACTCCTTTGAGAGTCTAACGAAATATATGATCCTACCCCCTGGAAAAGAAGCACACACACATAATATGTGACCAATTTTAAGGGGTTCACAGACCCTCTGAAACCCATCCCTGTACCTCAGATTAAGAATCTCTCTGGCATTAGATCTGCTCAGATCCCTGGCAGAAAGAGAACACAAAGATGAGAAGTGGGTTGCAGTAGTTGTAATTCTGAAAGAAACCTTAGCTTAACTGATGCAAAGTGAGTAAAGACTTTCGACAGGACCCATGCTTGATCACCTGGCTCTGTTGAGAACTTATTGGCTCTGTGTCCTTCCTGGACTTTCGCAGGATCTCAGTCTCCCCACTGTGCTGTCTGTGTCTCCCACCTCGTTGTCCCCCAACTAGATAAGCACCTGGCAGGCAGGAATCTTATTCTTCTATCTCCCAGAACTCAGCACAGTGCCTTTCACTCATTGATAAAGAAGAAATGAACTAACTTAACCAATTTATTGATCGTTACATTTAGGTATAATTTAGTAGAAGTATGTATTTTTATTTATAAATTGATAATACCATCCCTACATTAACTTGAATTCTTTCGGAAAGTATATTTCAGTTCACATTTCTCCAAGGCCTGGGCTACCTTCTACTGGCTATCAAGCTTCCTGGCCCCACCCTCTTGGGCAGGTGAAAGCTGAGCCAGAATTTCACCATCGGATGGAGAATTGCTACAGGACTGCTTGCAGAGGACAGAAATGCAAAGCCTCCCCTGGCCCTCGCCAAAGATCAGCCCTCCCCAAGCACCCAGGTTGCATGTCTCCTGGAACCTGCTATCTGACTGGCCCCGCAAGGCTCTGCCAGGACGTTTTTTTCTGTTTTCCTGGTTCCCCTGCTCTCCTAAACTGGGCTCTGTATTGTAAACTCCATTCAGACTTGTGATTTACAGGGTTTTAGTCTTGCTACCTTGATTGTTTGCAGATGCCCCCATGAATGGCTCTCCTTCCCCTCCCAAGTAAACACAGAGGAAAGGATCGACACATCTGCCAAGTATTGTCAGGCTCTATCTTGGATTACATACCCAACACCCACAAATTAAATGTCGTGCTTAATGGTTTTGAATCCAATCATTTTGCATAATGGCCAGAGAGACAGTTAATCTGTTTATATCAGATAAAGAAGTTTTTACAATTTTGAAAATGTTGTTGTAGGGGTTTATATTGAGGAAGAATTGTAAGTTGGGACAGCTAGTAAGCCAGCTGGAAAAAAATTGAACCCCTATCTCACTCCTACTAAATTCCAAACAGAATCACCTAAGTAAATGCAAAATAAATGAAACCATAAAATATTTTTAAGTCAAAAATTTAAAAATAATCTCAAATATGTTTCTCATAAAAACATTAAATTTGACTACATAAAACTATAACTTTCTGTTTGTCAAGAGTGTCATAAAGAAATTCAATGATAGTAGAGAAAATAGTAGAAATAGTAGAGTAGAGAAACTAGTAGCGAAATAGTAGAGAAAGCTTTCCAATATATTTAATAGACAAAGGGCTAATTTTCTAGATAAAGAATTTTCACAAATTGATAAGAAATATACCAATTTTCCAAAAGAAAAATGATAAAGAACATGAGCAGGCATTTCACAGAAAATACAAATGTCTCTATACTATATAACAAGATATTCAATCTCACTTACAACCAAAAACGTACACTGACGTTATTTATAAACGTACACTGTTTATAAATAAATTTGGAAACTACATAAAAAAATTGATAATGCACTGGTCACAGAGGGTTGAGGAAACAGGAGTTCTCATTTTATGTGACTAAGAGTATGAATTGGTACAACAGCTTGGAGGGCCACTTGGCTGTAACAGCTATTAAAGTACTGGTGTGCACATTCTTTGCTTCAGTGATTTAACTTCTGGAACTTATTTTATGTACATATGCACAAAGATATACTTATTTCTAATATAAATATGGATATACAGATTTTCACTGCCGCATTGTTTTGTAGCAAAAAGCTAAAAATTGTTTTAATACTCATTACTAGGATATTTAACACTAATTAGATATTTAATGTCTAATCATTATGTTGTATACCAGAAACTAATATAATATTGTATGTCAGCTATAATTAAAAATAAAATTCATAAAAAAGAAAGTTACCCTTGATGTCTTGACTATTAACTCCATGAGGGCGGAGACTGTGTATTTAAGTAAACTTTATAACACACGAAACCAGGAATTTCAAACACATGGGGAAGAGAATAGAGTCATGTTCCAATAGAAACATGGCAGAAATTCAAGCCCTTCAACACAAAGAGTTGAATCTCATTTATAATTCATTTCCAAAGCAAAATCCTTTCCAGCTTTTCTGAGGGAATATGCCTGCATCCAAACAAACAAGGAATAGTACAAAGATAGAGAATGGAATCACGGACTGAATCACAAGCAGGTGGCCCTGAGCAGAAAAACAAAATGTATTCTTCATCTCAGAAATAACTAATTTAGGAAACACAGTTCGGGAACATGCCTGCCTATTTGCAGCTCATGGTTTATTTTTAGGAGATTAAAAATATTTGCAAGTCAAAGCAGAAACTACTCTTTTTGCTGCCTTGTAACTTTCTTCAACTCTACTGTAGTGTGTTCACTGAGAAGCAGGGAACAACATTTGAATGATGGCCTTAGGGGATGTTAGAAAAACATTCTTTTCTATCTGAGCAGAACTCGAAAAAGTCTGTCATGGCAGGAGGCTGGAGGGCTGTGGTAGCTGAGGAGGAAAACAGTGTTTCAGAACAGAAACTCTTACTTTTACTGTCATAAAACATTCAGGTGGGACATGAAACCTTTACTAAGAGCCTCCCATAACTCATACATGATCTTTCACACAGTATAAGCAACACATCTTAAATATTTACCCAGTGATGGAGGTGGTGGTGGTGGCAGGAAACAGGAGAGAAGCTATTAAATAAAAAAAAATTTAAAAAAAAAACTGAGCAAGTGTCAGTGTGCAATAGCAATCTGAACTAAAGAAATAGAGATTTGTTTTTTTAAAAAAGATCTTCATAGAGATGGAAATTTAATATGTAATAGAGATGGGATTTCAAACCACAGGAGAAAAAATAAATAATTCAATATATAACACTTGTATGGACTGAACCAAGAGATAAGTGAGGTAGGTTTTAGCTCTCCCACAACCTCAGTTCTCCATAATATCTCCCCATTGTTCAATATAGGTAATTCGTGTGTTTTTAAATTAATATAAAGTGACATGCAGAAAATATAGAGGATCATACTTTTCCAGTAATATTACTATCCCAATATCCACCTATCTAGAAATTCTGGAGTTACTATCGAGTGTTAAGACATGTGTATATGTGTATGTATTTATTTATAAATTCATTTTTAAAAAGGGTCTGGAAGAACACAGATTGAACTAGTGGATGACAAGTTAGCAGGGCAGAGAGGGGCGAGTGAGTGGTTCAGTTGGGAGTAATGAAAGGGAGTGTGATAGAGGTTGGTAGTTACCCTCCTCCATCTGTTCTTTCTTCTGTTGCAGTGGTTCTCAGCCTTGACCTGCATCAAAATCACTAGCGAGCTTTTTTATAAAGCAGAAACCTGAGCCTTGCACCCAAAGATTCTGATTTAATTTATCTTGAGAGAGGGCATACTTTTTTTTATCTCTTTTTCAGTTTCCCAGACGATTCTGTTGTGTAGCCAGATTTGAATACCCCTATTCTATAACATAAAAGTTCTAGCTGGATGCATTGCTATACAACTGTTGTATTTCCCAGCCTCCCTTCTGGTTAGGTTTGGCCATGTGTCAGTCCAGGTAGTGGACAGGGAGCACAAGTGATAAATGCAACTTTCAGGTTGTGCCCTTAGAAGAAGAAAGCATGCTCTCCACCTCATCTTTCTTCCCTTCTTCTTGCTGACTAGGATATGGATGTTGTGGTGTCTATGGAAATGGTCATTTTAGACCAAGATGGAAGCCGTGAAATGGGGATAGCAGAGCTAGGAGAGACGTGAAGCCATAGTCGCCATATCAGCCCTGGATTGCTGACTTGTAGATTCTGATGTGAGAGGAATAAGATTCTACCTCGTTAAGCCTCTGTTGTTTTGATCTTTGTTACAAAAACCTAATATTTATATAACCTAATGTTATACAATGTTTATAACGTTTACACAATGAACCTGCTTCATTTCTTACTTTATATGTTCCTGTATCATTTGAATGTTTTATAACATGTATAATTATTTTAAAATTAGAAATGTATAAATAGATAGATAGATAGATGATAGATAGATAGATAGATAGATAGATAGATAGATAGATAGATAGATATACGTAGAAAGATAGTCTGTGTGTCAAGGATAGAATAACAATGAACAATTGAAGAGACTTCAGAATTTGTTTTCTGATATCTCAAAATATTTCCAATTATAACTTCATACAAAGCAAATTCACAAACATTCATTGAGGAATAGTCATATCAAAGAAACTAAGAGGATATGAATAAGTATGTCATTGTTTTTAAAAGTACCATATTTACTTAACTTACTTATGAATAAAAAGTTAATTTCAGCAAAACAATACCATCTATACTTTTCAAGTAATACTGTTATCTAAATTTCATTGGTTTGAAGTTTCATTTGTATTTAACTTGGTAAAATTTGTTTTGTTTTATAGTTGTATACGAGCTATAAGAAAAAAGAATTTAAATGAAATGTTAAACTTGTACATTTTTCAGGATCTTTAATGCAGAACTATTTGTTTGTCTATAATAAAATAATTTAAGTCTCATCCATCCAGAAAGTTGTGAGAATTTTATTCCTTTAAAAGTTATTAGTACATGACACAAGTTTGAGAAACTTTGCTTTTGAGGGAGATTCCCCCAAATCAAACAACCATTTGGGGTGTGGAATAAGCACTGATTTAGGGTCAGAACGAGGTTAGGGTTTTGGCTTTCCCACTAACCGCCTGTGTGACCTTAAGCAAGGCCCTTCACCTCTCTGGGCTTCAGTGATTTACTAGCACGTGAGAGTGTTGGACCCCATGATGTCTAAAGATCTTTCCAGCTCTGGCCTTCTGAAATTCTCTATTTTAACAGAAGAGACATTTGTGGGCGTGGGGGCGGAACCCTCTTGAAATCTAAGTTTCACATTGCCCCCTCCTGGACTTATATAGTATTCTCATGAATTAGATTATTAAAAAAACCATACACCTACATATTATAGCCCAGGTCTTTTCTCCCCTCACCAACAACTTAGAAGGCCAGATTTGAAGGTTTTTAAATAGAAGTATTAGAAGACAACCCAGGAAAGAAGAACCGGCAAATGGCATCGAAGGAGTGGGCACTGACACAGGGGAAGAGCTGGGCTCAGGAGAGTAGTGCAGTTTCATCTTCATCTCATTCCCCCAATATAATAAGTATTATTAGCTGTTCTTTATCAAGAGCCTACTATGTACCAGGAACCAATTCTTTTGTTTAATCCTTCTAACAACTTCCAGCCAGGCCTAGAATATCTGTGTCCTGAGTGGCTCCTGCTTTTCCCCACAATTTTGCCATTTTTCCTCTCAAAGTATTCTCTATCCCGTAAAGATGGCTCCTTTCCCATTTTCTTCTAGAAGACTTCTTTGACTGCTCCTGACCACACTGCTACTATCCTGTGGCACCTGAGATCTGTGTCTCGTAATCAGGCCCTTGACTTCATGTTTTCTTATTTATTTATGTGCATTGAGCCTCCCCCAAGCTCTTCCTGTGCACATGTGTGTCTATACACAAAGCACCCAGACCACTTCCCCACACTCCCCTATCAGCTGCTCCCCACACTGCTGCTCACACAGGGCTTACAGCTCAGAGATGACTATCTTTATCCACACCCTTCACCTGGGTTCCATTGTAGAGGAAATTACTTGGACTTTAAGTAGTCATCTCTTATATTTACTCTAAAGTAGGAAAACCAGTTTCTGATTTTCTTCCCCAGACTCGATCCTCTTGCATCTTGGTAAATGGTACCACATTCTTCCAGATGAAGCCAAAAGCCAAAGGATCAAATAAAGAGCCCAGCAATTGACCCACAGATATATGTGGTCAACTGATTTTTCGTCAAGGCACCAAGACATTTCAATGAGGAATGAGAATGCTTTTTTCCTAACTTTTTAATTTTTTTTTTTAACAAATTATACTAAATCAACTGGATAGCTATGTGGATAAAAGCTGAACTTCAATCTTTATCTCACACCATGCATAAAAATTATTTTGTGACAAATCATTAACTTAAACATAAAACCTAGAGCCATAATGTTTCTGGAAGAATAAGAGGATATCTCCAGGACCTTGAAGAAGGTCAAATTTTGGGAGGTTGGATACAAATAGCACAAACCATAAAAGAAGAAAAAATTGACATTCAACCTCATTAGAATAAAAAATTTCTGAATATCAAAAGATAGCATTAAGAAAACCAATAGACAAATTACAGAATGGACTATATACCCATAGCTCGACACTGTTCCTAGCACACAATCACTGCTCAATTAAATATTTGTTAAACAAATATATAAAAGACCTGGCTATTTTCCAACACATATACAGCTAGTCTAATGGGTACTGAGAGCTGAGATGTCAACATCCTATGACTATTGAATGGCCAGTGGTAGGGAAGAAATCTATTGTTTCAGAGGAAGAAAAGGTATAAAGTTTTGTTAATAGAAATAAAATATGTTAAGTCAGCAAATTCAGGAGAATGTGTACAGGTCACTAGGACCTTAGTGAATCAGACAAAATAAGGAGCGAGTAACTGTAGAATATTCATATAAGTAAATTAGCTAAAAACATGGGTGGAATTTTGGAGCAGAAGGCATATGACCTTACATTCTAGTTTGCCTAAGACTGTCCAATTTAATTAATGTTATAAGTCCCTTTTTCACACTCAAAGTATCCTTGTTTGGATGATATGTAATGTAATTATTCTACTTATGTGTGTTATGTCTTCCTTTTACTGTGGATGGTCTAGTTAGCATCACACACTGGAAAGAACCTCAGGCCAAGTAAGAACAAGTGCTCATTCTCCTAATGACCAGTGTGAAAGTGGGGTAAGCAGCTGTACAATGCGGTATTTAGATTGCTTCCCAGGTGAGTTGGGCAGTAGGAAGCTTCAGTGTAATTATTTTGAATTAACATAGTTCTATTTTACTTTCCTAACCACCAGTTATATTTTAATCAGTACACGCTCTCTTTTAAAGACATGGAAACTGAGGCATGGAATGATCTAGTTAAAAGACTTGTTTAGGATCATACAGGGTAAAAGATCTAGATGAAACTCTTATTTCTGATCAATTTATTTTCAGTTCACCATCATCACCATCGTTCATTTATTTAGCAAACGTTTATTCAACAACTATGATGTGCCATCACCTCCCTCACCTCATGATGGGTTCACTGAGGTCTCAATATCTTGTACACTCACTGTTCATGCATGGCTTAACCTAGGCGATCTGTGGCTGAGATCAGCAAGTACTCATGTTCACTGTTTGTTGTAAGTTCTGTGTTTTTACTAAGAAAATTGACTGGATGAGGCCTGCAGCTCTACAGCAAGATGAATCTTAATCATACAAGTGAATTGTACCTCAGGGGTCCAAACGATGCAAGTGGGTTATGGAGCACTTTGATGGAGGTGGAGAGGGAGGGTCTTGCATTCAGAGATAGAAATAAACATTCAATCTTTCTATTGTACTTTTCTAAAGATGTTCTTTAAGCCTCAGAAAGAATCTTCCTTGATGTTGCTCCTTTACTTGCTAAAACCAACTAAGCCCAGTCTTTAACCAGCATTTTGGATGGCTCATGCATTTACATTAGAAACAACACCTTTGGTGCCTTTGATTCCTCGGTCCATTGATTTGCTGCAGCTTCAAAATTTCAGGCAAGAATTCATTCTTATCTACCTAATTTCGAAGAAAAAAAATCTGCTTCCTGCCCTCTGAATTATCCATCCAGGGGACTCCTTTCTGTTCTAGTAACCTCTGGAGTGAAGCTGGTTTTACAAAGGTAGAAAGCAACTCTTTGCCACAGTAATCATTTAACAAAATGAAACAAATATACATAAAAAGAGTTGTTTTTTAATGGCTCAACCTGTAAAATAAATAAATATCTATACATACATAAATGGATGCTACTAAGAAGATGTCCAGGGAGCTAGGTAGTAAGGAAAATGGAAATTTTTAAAATATTATTGAAATTTACTAGATAATCTCAACAAACAATTCTGGTTCTTTAAATAATAATTATTATATCAATAATAACAGCTAGCTCTTATGTAGTACATACTACATGGTAGGCACTATTCTGGGTGCTTTATGTGTAATAACTATTTAATCCTTACGAGAGTTCTGGGAGGTAGGTACTAAAACCTCAATTTACAGAAAAGGGAGCTTTAATGAGCACTGGGAGGTAGGTGGCTCCAGCTGGGATTCAAACCCAAGCAAGGAGGCTCCAGCCTCAGGCATCTTAACCAATACAGTGGGCTATGTAGTTATTTCCAGAATGTTTTTACAACAACAGAGTAATTTTTTACATCCAGGATTTAATATTTGGCATAAGGAAAGTTGAACACTTTGTTATATACATCTCTAGCCTAGTGTCAGGTAGGCTTTCAATGAATGTATTGGGTGAATGAATGCATAAATAAATGTAGAATATCACAGGTTTCCACTCAGTTGCTTCAGTCTATCACCAATAGTTTTCACCTTCCTTTTCTCACTGCCCACCCTCCACCCTATCAGCTTGGTTAATGACAAATTTATCCTGTCTTTTCTCTGCTCAGTCCTTATCAGTAGGCTTGTACTTCTCATCCTTCAGTGATTGAACATCTCACTCGGATCACACAAAGGGAGCTGACAGTCCAGAGGGGATGTGGGATCCAAGGCAAAACAAAAAACAAACAAACAAACAAACAAACAGAAGCACCAGTGTAGAACCACGGACACTGAAAAGAGGCATTAGTGTTCATTTGGGGAGCACAGAGACTTCTAAGACTGAAACTCTCTTGTCCTCCAAAATCTGCACCAGCCATAGGATGCTTCAGTCATTCATTCAACATTTAGCGAGCATCTACTACATGCCATCATTGTGCTAGGCTAAGATAGATAAGACATTGAATGAGAAAGACACTCTTTTCTTACTTTTCATTATGATTTTTATTACCTGTCTCTCAACCTCATCCCAACTCACATAACCTTATTCTCTTAATCTCTTCATTATTCGTCTCCACATTTTACTGGGACTCCCTCTCTGGGAGTTTACTTATTATCTATATTGTGGCCATTATTCTTTTATTTATGTGACAAACACTTTTCTAAATGCAGAGAATATAGTGATGATCAAAACTAAGAGCATTCTGCACTCATAAGCCTTGTAATAACCCAAGTCTACCTATACCTGATATTCTTTCTTCTCTCAACTTCTTTAAAAGACATAAAATTATATAAAGTAATAATTATAACAGTGTTATATTTTTAACATACAGAAATAGAATAATTATAACAATAATAGCACAAAAAAAGAGAGGAGAGAATGGAGTTGTAAAAAAGTAAAGTTTCTAGATCTCACTAGAATTAAGTTAGTATAACTCTAAACTAGATTCTGATAAGTTAAAATGTATATTTTAAGCCCTTAGAGCAACCACTCAGAAAATAAGTAGAAATACATAGTTAGAAAATAATTAAAGGGCTATCCACATGCAGAAGAATAAAGTTAGATCACTACCTCATAAACAAAAGTTAATTCAAAATGCATCAAAGACCCAAATGTAAGAGCTAAGACTATAAAGCTCTTAGAAGAAAATATAGGCATCTTTACAACCTTAGATTAGGCAATAATTTCTTAGATGTGACACCAAAAGTACAAAATAAACTGTACACTATAAATTTAAAATAGTTACACTTCAAAGGACACCACCAAGAAAGCGAAAAGACAACCTACAGGATGGTAAATCATTTTTGCAAATCATATATCTAATAAGGGACTTGTATCTAGAACCTATAAACAAAACAACTCATAATAAGAACATAAATAACCCAATTTAAAAATGGGCAAAAGACCTGAATAGACATCCCTCCAAAGAAAATACAGAAATGGCCAATAAACACATGCAAAGATGCTGGACATCATTAGCCATCAAGGAATGCAAAACCACAATGACATACCATTTCACACCCACTAGGATGGCTAGAATTGAAAAGACAGGTAATAACAAGTGTTAGCCAAGATGTGGAAAAACGAAAATCTTCATACACTGCTGGTAAGAATTTAAAATGGTGCAACACCTTGAAAAATAATCTGTCAGTTTTGAAAACAGTTGAATATAGTTATGCAACACTGTAATTCCACCATTAGATATAACCTAAGAGAAATTAAAATACATATTCACACAAAAATTTATATGCAAATAGTCATAGAAGCCTAATTTATAATAGCTAAAAAGCAGAAACAACTCAAATAACCATAAACTGCTCGATGGATAAATAAAATGTAGTATATTCATACAATAGAATATTATTCCTCAATAAAAAGAAATGAAGTATTGATATATGCTACACATGGATAAACCTGGTAAATATTATCCTAAGTGAAAGTCACAAAGGGCCATATATTGTATGATTCCATTTAGATGAAACGTTCAAAATGGGCAAATCTATATAAACAGAAAATAGATCGGTGGTTGACTGGGGGGTTTGTGGGGGAACAGTTGGAAATACTGGCTAAGCAGAGCAGCATTTCTTTTTAGGGCAATGAAAGTATTCTAAAATTGATTGTAGTGATTTATGCATAACTCTGTGAATATACTAAGAGACACTGGATTGTATACTTTAAATGAGTGAATTGTGTGGTATTTGAATTATATCTCAGTAAAGCTGTTAAAAATGCATTTAAAATAATTAAAGGAATTGCAATGTTACACTAGAAAATATTCACTTAATACAAACTACTCAGCCAGCTGCCTCCAAATCTTTTTTCTACTAACTTGACTATAATTTTGGATTAAATATAACCTTTTAATTCCAGACCATTCATGTTCTGTTTCTGCCATTCACATTTTAACTCAAATCTTGTATCCCAGAGGGAAAAAAGCAGCCTTTTTATCTCCACGGTCACCATATTCAATGTCTCAGCTGCTGAGGCTTTTCCTTCTTCTGTTGTCACAAACAACAATTCAAAATTCATAGAGGACTGGCTTAGGAACAGCTAGGAGCAAACACAGAGACAAACTCCCTGGTTTCCATAAAGGTCATTTCCTCAACTCACCTCACAGGAAATCATTCCTAAGGCCTTCATAAAAGAGCAATTTAGTTCATATAAAAAAAAAAAATACAGCATCTCTACATTTTTAAGTGCTCTTAGGAAAGAAAATGGTAACAAAGGGTATTTTTCATTTCTTTATAGGTTTATACCTATATGTGTACCAGGATCAAAGAGTAAGTTGCTTTTTATTCATCTGTATTAATAACCTCTGGGGAGACAGGAAATTTATAAATCATGTAGATGGGAGCAGTCTTTCTTGACTTTATATAAAGAGAAAATATGTCAATATCAAACTGGCCTTCCAACTGAAGGGAGCCTACTAATGATATAAATCATTAAAGAACACAAGTTATGAAGTCAAAGATCACGCAGGCCTACCTGGCTTGGAAAAGCAAAATAGACTGCTCTCTAAATAAGAGGAAGGGTCTTCCCGTGTCTGGCTGCGCCTTTGCGGCTCCAAGAACTGCTGGGCACTGGCATCTGCACAGAGGACCTTCACGACTGACAAAGGGAAAGGCAAATGTAATTAGAGCCTCTTTCTTCCCCAGAGCGGAACTGATCTGGGGCTGATTGAAGAAGAAGTGATTACACAATGTTGGAGAGGCAGTTTAAGTGTTGCCCGCCAGGGAGCCAGGAGGCTTTCGAGCCAGTTCTGAGAATTACATACTGTTCCATGGTGCTTGCTAATTGACCCAATACTTCTGGCTGAAAAATATTTCCCCAAGGAGGCAAGTGAAAGTAGATAATGATGATCTCTCATCTCACAGGGCAGTTCATGAGCAAAGCTTGAGCTCTAGAGACTAGAAATTATGTAAGTGCAGATAACTGGAAGATCGCAGCAGAACACGCAAAGACTCAGAAATATGCAAGAAGGTTCCTGCTGTGATTCTCAGCCCACTCCCCTCCTCTCCAACCCTATACTACCTTAGTTTGAATTTGTAAATTATTCATAATGATAAAAAAGATCAGGGGTATGTTGGGGAACAATCATGAAGTCTATGAAATGGGCATATTTCTGAAAGCTTCATAATAGTCACTATTCATTTAAGTGAGATCTATGCATATATAAGAAAAGATATCTGCAAAGTGCAGAGAAAGTTCTGTTGACAGAAAGGGAGATATGAAATTGGGGTGGAGATGAAGAATTCAAGGAGCTCAATTACACGTTGCCCTAGACACTCGGTGTGTGTCTTTGTCCTTGTTGCTATTTTACAACAGAAATTTTCTTGGCTTAAGAGCTAAAAATATACATTTTTTTCTCCACCAATATCTGGGGACTGTGGCCTGTCCCTGATGACCATGTATGTAAAAGTGACTCATCCCTGGTACAGTAAAGTAGCCCGCCAGCCTGAGGTGGCCTCATCCAGCCCTCCAAAGCTGAGATTTTCCAAAGCTTTGATTCCAGAGAGGGGATGATTAGAAATGAATGAAATCTGGCACCATATAAGTCAAGTGGCTGAAGTGGTGACACAATCACCAGTTGACTATAGAATACATTCTCAGTGAGAAATGGATGCTCAAATACTGGTGATGAAAATAAATGACACTTACGGGCACCCATATCCTAGAAAAACATGGAGGGTGCTAAAGTTCTATCTGAGAATATAGCTGGTATGTACTCTGAGTTTGTTTTTGTTTGTTTCTCTTGAAGGTAGGCCTTTGGGAATTCTGAAAAAAACAGTGTAATGAACACTATACCCAAGATCAAGGGAAAATTCTTTTCTCAACTGCATCCTTGGTGTTTCTGAACATTCAAGAACGATCCCAAAAATATATTTAGCTTTTGCCTGGAGCCTTGTTCCCAGACAGATCTGGGGGCTGGCAGTTGTTTAATTATGCATGATGTCGGGAGAAAGCCGTTTCTATCAGGCTGCATCTTCTCCTTTTGTCACTGAGTCACAGTCTCAGAGTGAATAAGGGGATTAGGTCACCTTCGCATGGAGGAACCATTCACCCAGGGAGGACAAGAGATGAGAGAGAGGAATGGTGGCCCCTGCTCAACCCTCCTATCCTGAGCCACGGTTGTCAGGAGCTTCATGACAGAGCTGTACTGCAGCTGTGGTTATGTCAGAGGCTGAATGTGGTCCTCAGGATTTTAAAGTCCGTGAGGGATTTATTCGGGGCCCTCAGATGAGGGCGTTTTAAAAATACCTGTTGGAGCCTGGACTGAAGACTCTGCAGGGGAAACAGATGCTAGAGGCCTGCCTGCCTGGGCAGGGCATCTCTCAAAGATCAGGAATGATGATTCGTGGAAACCCAAAGGCAGTGTGTGACCACTACCTGCCAGCCACATCAGAAATCTAGGCGCCATCCCAGGCTTCTCTCTTTCCCCACCCAGTCCTGTTGGTACCCCCACTTCAGGACCGCCCCAACCCTTTAACTCATTATCCCTACTGCTGCCTCTACAGGGGCAGGGCCAGACCCCACCACAGGTGGAAATGCTCATGTTTTAGGGCACCAGCAGACTAAAGGTACCAAAGAGAAGAGGTAATAAAAGTCTTAAATATTTTGGTATGTGATTTTTTCCCCCAATGCATTTAAACAACCAGTGTAAGAAAACTCAGAACATGCGTTTGACTAGACTCGGTCTATGGTTAGCTTTGCTTAAATTCTGAGTTGCATGTCAGGGATGATAGGGAATCATGGCCACTAAAGGTCTTCATTCCAACCCATACCTGGTTGGCCAGAAAAGTCTTTTAACAGGCTTTCCTCTTTCCTGTCTTGCCCAGCTCAACTTTATTCTCCAGAAAACCTCCTACAGGATCTTCCTAAAATGTAGATATTACTACCCTGCTTAAAATTCTTCATTAAAATGATTATAGATAAAATTTAATCTCCATTGCATAGTCTAGAAAGCTCTTCAAGATCTGATTCTTGATTTTATTTCTAGCCTCATTTCTCATTTCCCCTGCTTCTTGCCCTCGTCCATCAGGATACTATGGCATGTTCGTATATTGAATATTTTAAGCAGGAAGGTAACTCTGACTTTCTTCTCCCCTCACCCTTCTTCCCTACATCATTTTATAAAACCCTCAGGTGAGAGGTGCCCTTCCTATACCTGGAGAAAAAGAGCATCCTTATCTCTGATGGCAAAGGGGCAGTAAGAAGAAACCCAACAAGCAGGGCTTGCTAAATTTTCCTCAGTTTATTACACTAATCTCATGCTCTCTAACCTGTTGTATGCCTCTACAACTGTCCATTCTTCATCAGCCTAGCATACAATACTAACTGTTTCTTTGGGTCTTCGTTTCCTTATGAAGGCTCCCCTGTCACGTGAAACTTCTATTAAATCAATTTGTATGTTTTTCTCCTGTTAATCTGTCTTTGTTTAATTTTCAGATCCAGCCAGGAACCCTAAGAGGATAAAGGAAAACTTTTCTTCCCCTACAACCTTACATTTGAGACATATCAAAATACTTGAGGTCTCATAAGCATCCTATGCTGCTTCATGCTCCTATGCCTTTGCACATAACATTTCTTCTACATGGACTGTTTTTCTTGACCTGTTCCTCAGTGAACCTTCAAAATTCTATGTTTTTGAAGCCTTCTTTGACTCTCTTAAGTCCACGATGCTCTTGGAGTATTTGATGCACCCCTCTGTTGATGTTGTTTGTATGCACATCTCTGTCTACTTGTCTAGACAATGAGGGTTCTGAGGACAGGGAGGATGGTCTATTTGTTTCTATCTCCAGACAGTGCCTGCAATCACAGGTACTCAATGCATGCTTATGGAAGAGATAAAAGATTAAATGAATTAAAACGGGTTTATTTTTAGAATTAAAATGGGTAAACACAAAAATTATTTTAAATTTTTGTTTTACAAAATATTAATTCCACTATTTTCTTATTTTAATTATCTAGTGGTTGAAATTTTACTTATTATTCAAATTTAGTTTAAATTCTCTTCCCGTCCTTCTCTATCCTCCCCTTCCCTTTCTGGCCCTTCCCTTCCCTTTACTCCAATCAGAATTCAGCTCTTCCTCTGGTATTTCCGCATGAACTTTGTGTTTTCATTTAACATCTTCAAATTCTGCCTGGTGTTTGGGTTACTTGTATATCTATTTGTCCTCCCTTTTGGAAGGTGGGTTTCTATGGAGCAGGTCTTCAATCTTATCAATTACAGGATTCTGAGCACCCAGTATTCAAGAGGAATCCATAAATGTTAGCTGCACGGATTTAAATTGTACAGATATTTTAAAAGGTAGTATGGATCCTAGAAGACGCAGAAATGGATATTTCTGTCATAAACATCCTTCTCTGGCTGGGAAAAAAAAAACACAAACATTTGTTCTATGATGATGAAGAAAAAGCAAAAACTTAACAACACAACCAAACAACAGCAACAAAAATTCTTTCAAGTATTCTATCCTAAAACAAGGGCACGTTTATTTCAAGTGCCCCTAACCAGAGCACCACAGGCTGAAAAAGTTCTGATGAGATGCCCCACTGCTTTTGTACAGCATGCTAAGGTTTCCAGTGAAACACACCTCAAATATGGGTAGACATTCCTAAGGAGGCTATTTGAATTATAAGCATCAGAATGTTTACAGACCAGTATTTGCTCCAGCCCACAGACAGTAAAAACAATCCAATTATGGCTTCCCTTTGGAAGGCTACCAAGGTTAAAATGATTACAGTAAGAGTTAAAAAGACTTCATTTCCCTCTGATTTTATTTTTAGGGTGTAAGACGTTATTAGCCTCTAGTAGAATTTGCTTTATTTTAAAGCATGATAAATAATCCCTGCTCTATTTTCAAAACCTTCTTTGCACTTCTCAATTCTTCCAAAACGGTTCTACAAATATACACACCCATGCACTTGCCTTTGCCCTTCTCCTTGCTCCCGGCCTTCTTTATGTTTACACTTCCCCCAGGGGAGCCAAGACCAACACTAATTAGCACGAAATTAAATCCCACCTCTAGGACATTAGAAAATTAGTGTTTACCCAGGGTTCCAAGGCATCCCTAGTCCCTTTCCTCTCAAAGACTCACAGTTAAATATCCAGCCTTGAAGGAAACTCCTGAGATCTGAATCAATTTTGTAATTTATTCCTGAAGTTTACCTTCCCATCAAAAATATCCTTTCATGCCTGGGTAGCTTTACACACACAGCTTGCCCTAACTGGAACACACTTGCTCCTTGTCTTCTTCAGCCTTCAAGACCCTACTGAAATAGAACCTTCTTGATATTTTCATCTCTCTATTCCTCCAAAGAAGGCTGAAACTCAGGAAGGCAACAATGAAAGAATTGGGAAAGGTCACCAAGAGCAAAGATATGTCATTAGAAATCAAGACTAAAATCATTTTGCTAAATGGAATATTGGGGCTTTCTGATAAGCCATCAGAATATTGGGGCTTTCTGATCAACCATCTCTGTTCTTTATGAAAGATAAGAGCAGAGTTCTTTTCAGCTTCCTTTTCTCCAACTTGGGTGTTTTTCCTTCCTTCCTTCCTTCCTTCCTTCCTTCCTTCCTTCCTTCCTTCCTTCCTTCCTTCCTTCCTTCCTTCCTTCCTTCCTTCCTTCCTTCCTTCCTTCCCTCCCTCCCTCCCTCCCATCCTTTCTTTCTTTTTTCTGTGCAACTCTCTTTACACTGGCATTTTTCTCTTTTACTCTTTCCCTTGATCTGTGAGTTTTCTCCTCACTTCTGACTCTTTTCTTCCACATCTTTATTTTTCTAATCTTAAATTCTTCCTGCCATCCCCACCCTATCTCTATTCTTACCTCAATACTCTCCAAGTCCTGGCTGATACACATGTATTTTTGTCTCTTAATTTTCTAAGTAGTTAGCTCAAATGACAGTCTTTTGAATGCAACTTGCCCATCTGTAAAATTGGTGAATATTCCTTGAGATGCTGTAAAATAATGACTGAACTATCTTTGAAGTTCTTGAGAGAAAATAATTTAAGAACTCTAATCTGCTTAATTCAAATTTTCTTCTCTTGAAATTTAAAACTTCAATTCTAGAGAACTTTTTCTAGAATGACAATAGGAAATGACAACAATAGATTGAGACTAATTTTATAAAGTTTGTCCTTTCAATAACTGAAAGAAAATCAGCCAATGAATTAAGGCTCTTATTCCCTAGAGAAACACTGTAATGAGATTCAAAGAATGAAGTTGGATTTCACAATATATTAATTTTTGTTTAAGTTTCTCAAAATGAAACTATTTGGCTGAAAAATATTAACCTAGTAAGACAAAATCTTTTCTTCTTTTAAACTTTTCAATCATATGTTATCAATGTATAAAACTGATGTATAGGATTCATTGCTCAGGAATTGTGGATTTGTAAAGAAAAAATGATTCTTCAGAGGCACCAATATTTTCTATTTAAAATATATCAATGGTGCCATTGCTTCCCCCCAAATTAATCCATTTGGACTGAAAACTTAAGGTTAATCAAAGCATTGAAGGCTCTATGGCCTATCTGTAGTTATTACCTGGAAATTTAAATTTCATACAAACCTGTCTTTATTTTAAAAACAGGTTAGTTATTAGGAAAAAAAAGCACATTCCTCAACTAAATATCCAATCCACATTTTTTCCTAACACGGGAGGCCTCTCTGCAGGATTTTCCAAACTTACCGCTTAACAGTGGTCAAGCCAAAAATAAACCCATGAGGGCTTTACTAGGCAAATTCAACAGTACACAAAACACTAGCCCATGGAGAGCTGGCCTTAGCTCTTTCCCCAGGAACCTCATTCTGGGACCTCCCACCCACATTTGCCCATCTTCTAATTAGAAAGCTAATTAGGATTCCAAATTTAAATGCTAAATGAAAAGGGAGATCTGGTGGCAGGCCAGGATTCCTTGACCATCAAACACCCTCCTTCTTTCTCCCTTAGTGAGCGGTGGGAAGAGAGCTGGGCCAGCAGGACTAGTTGGCTGGAGGGCAGTGTTTACTTTCAGTTGTCTGAGAGATCTATTTTCCAAATAGCAAACTCTGAAAAAATAAAATAAAATAAAATAAACATGGCTTGGGCTTTTAGTACTAAAAAAATGAAACAATATTTTATAAGCCCATTATTATTACCATGGTGACATGAGGGGACTTGAGGAAATCTCAAGAACAGTTTCTGGTTCCAGCCAGGCAGCCTCTCAACAGTGCAGGGCGACTTTTTCAGTTACCATGGCAACCCAAATTAGAAGTGCTTTTGCAACACTAACAGAAACCATCTTTCGAAGCGTTTCTGTGAATCACGTTGAATAATGTCGATGCAAGCTTGAGTGATACATATTTTTCAAAAAAATAAAAATAAAAACACCATATTGCCATAAACAAATACTAGTTTTAGATTTCCCTTCGAAATCTTGACTTAATATGGACGAAATTTTTGGTCTGGTTTTGTTTGTTTCCCCTTTGGATTCCGTGGCCTCTGGTGCAAACGCGATTTAATATCCAAACTTGTCTAAAAGGCACAGGTAAAAGCTTAGAATGTAGTTCATTCGCGCTCATTTTGAAACGAGATGAGGCGTAGGGTTTGGGGGAGACTGGGTCTAACAGAGAACTCTCCTGTCTGCTGAACTCAGCAGGACGAAAGTGTGGGGGTGCTGAATGGGATGTGGCCGCGCGCGGGGTGGTGGGGGGGCGGTACGCGGGATCGGGGGGAGGAACGGGGGAAAAGTGCAGATGGCGGAATCTTAGCTGCCCCTATTAGGGCTAAGAGCGCTTTATCTGTTGTCTTGACCTCTCTCCATTTGCCCAGATGTTGTGTCAGGCACACAAAAGCTGATAAGCAATGCCTTTTAAAGAATCTGTTGCATTCTTTTCCTGGTCGTTATCCCGGAGTCCTGGAGCTTCTACTACTGCAGAAGGGACGCCTGGAAAGAGGAGACGAGGTTCTTTCTTACTTGTACAGTCTTTCCAAAAAGCATCTTTCTTTAGGGAGAGTCGTGGTGTAGGGAGTGGTGGGAGGTTTCATTCCCTGGGCCACAGTCCTTGGCTGTCATTTCCCTCCACTGCCAGCCCGGGTCACTCAAGGTCCTCAGGCCCAGTTACTCACTATGCAGATTTGATCTGGCGCCTTGGGGGCTCCGGTCCCGCGCACCAGGTGTGCGCCAGGGAAGGCGCTAGGCTGCCCTCCTCCGCTCTCTTGTGGCACGCACTCAGACACGGGCGCCCTCACAGACCCGGGCGCGGAGACACACGCACCTGCCCACGGGCGCCACACAGTACACAGCACGGGCCACACTCGCGAGCACACCCTCGCCTCCCGTGCTAAAGCCTTCTCTTCGGACGCGCGGATGAGCCTGGGAAGGAGACGCCTCCAAGAAGTACTAACCTTCTCCTGACCCCCAACTCACCCAACCCTCCCGCCGAGAATGTGCCCCTGGGGTCGCAGGAAGGAGAGGCGACCCTCCCCAGACCCCAGGTCTGCAGCCTGATGGAGAAAAGCGCGGGTCGGTGGGGGTGTTGGCTGCGAGCCCCGCGGCCCTCACTCACCTTCCCGGCGAGCCCGCTCGGGCTCCTCTGCGTGGAGCTCCGCCAGACGCTCGGGCGGAGGGTGCTGGAGCGGCCTCAGGCGCGGGCGGTGCGTGGGGGTCCCACCTGCGGTAGCGCCAGAGGCTCGCGTAGCTGTCAAGGGCCGCTGACCTGACACACAGCGGCCCCGGCAAACCCCGCCCGCCGGCCCGGGCCTGGGCCTCGCATCTGGGACCTAGGAGCCCCGCAGCGTTTCCCGAAGGACCAATCCGGAGCGGGGGGCTGGCCAGGAGGACGGGGGATGTGGGGCGGGCCGGGCCATGAGGCGCCGGCCTAGACCTAGTAGGCCGGTTTCTATGGAAGTCAGAAGAGAGAGGCAGTAGCGGGGGAGTCGCGCGGCGCGGGGACACCCATCGCAGACACTCGAGGAGGGGGCGGGTGTCCCTGCTGCAGAGAGGACCCCCTCTAGAGCTTGAATGGGAAGCTGCGACACAGCCTAAAGAGGGCTGACACAGCTCGCACCGACTCGAGCCTCCAACTGAGCCTCTCCAACGTCTCGATCAAAGATTTCCGTGTCCTTGGGAGACTGCGACCCAGTAATTCTCCCAACAGAAGGGAGGTTTTCAGAAACCCACCGTGGTAGCTCCTTCGGGTGAGTCTGACGGGGCCTATGTTCTGCAGAAAGAAGTGCTAAAGTCACCCCTTGCGCGGATTCGTCATAGACTTAGGCCGGGTTCCTTCGGTGCCACTTAGGTAGTAGATTTCTGATCTGCTTATTCCCCAGTTGACCCTCTGGCTACTGGTAGTGTTAAATAGTTTTCCAGGTTACAAACAAAGAAGTCAAGTCATTGAATTGAGTGTAGAGCTGGGAATGCAATTCATAGACCACTAAAGCATAGAGATATTTATTGAAGTTCAAATCCTTCATTTTACAGAGGAGGAAACTGAGGTCAGAGAAGACAGTTAACTCAGCAAGGGTCACACAGCTGGTTAATGGCAGAGCCAAGACTAGGCACCCTAAGTCACAGCTCAATGAATACTTTCCACCGCCTCAAGCTGCCTAATCCTGTATTCATGATTGCCAGGGTAATATTTACAAAAGCAAAAGTGTTGAGAGAAATAACCTAAGTTTAAAATCCTTTTATAATAGAAATTAGATTTTTTTTTTGCTCTTTTCCAGGCACATGGCTATGTTACTGATTAAATCTTCACAAAAAATAACTAATTAAGTCTTCAAACTAACCTTATGCTAGGTGCTGTTTTTTCCATCCCCATTTTGACACATGAGGAAACTGAGGACCAGAAAGTTTATTTGACTTTCTCAAGGTCACACAGAGGTCCAATGGGGAGCTGAGATTCAAACCCAGTCAGACTCCAGAGTCAGGTTTCTTACTACCCTGTGCTGCTTCTTTGTATGATTAAAGGGGCCAGGAACAGGAAGGGCAAGAAATAAAACCTTGGACAGCTCCTCAGACTGGCCATTGAGCATGGCAAGAAACCAAGAGAACCTGGAGTGATTATTTCCTTGGTTTGAGAGTGATTGTCTACTTAGGATAAGGGTTCTCTGTGAGAAAGATTTGTCTTTAAAGGGAGGCTCTCTCCTCAAAAGACAAGATTAAAAAAGTAATCTTTAAAATAGTACAACCATTATGTTTTGTCTCTAAAGCTATAAAATACTGGATAAAACTTTGCATACTTAAAAAGTAATGTAAAATACTTTTTGAATTCTATAACATAATGCACTGGACAGGATTTCATAAGGAAACTGCCTAGAAACCAGAAGACTCAAAAACCCAACCCACTGTAGACTCTGTCATAGGCCTCTATAGAGCATCAGAGCAAAGCTGATGCTAGCTAGATTCTAGGGGCTTAAAAGGTTACCGAAGACTATCACAGGAAAGGAAAACTTCAAACTCAGCTTCAGAAACCATTCCTAAAGTCCACTGGCTACACTCCATTCTAGGAGCCCCCCACACCCTCATTTCTCTTGCAGCCATGCTATGAGAGCCAGCTACTTTTCAAATCAGAACTTGGCTTTATGTCTCCCCTTCCCTTGGGTCCCCCACCCCTACTCGCACAGGACTGACTTTACATTCAAGTCCTTTCACTTAAAAAAAAAAAAGCTTGTTTTCTACTACAAAGAGCCATTCAACAATAGGTTGATTACAATGTAACAGTATATGGAAGTAAAATTTCATTTTGAATAGTATGGGGAAATATTTTCAACATATTAAGTGAAAGCAAAAATTACAAAACAGAATGATATAAATTTGTGATATGTATGACTATAAGAAAGTACACCAGAATTAGAAATGTTTTTCGTTGCCTGGGAGAATTATGGGTGATTTAAGTGACCTTAATACTTTCCAGTATTTTTTGTATTTTCTACGATGGGTGTGTCAGAAAAGTACTTTGTCAGAAATAATTTTTTCTGAAGAACTGATGAAACTGTCAGATCTATACAGTGTAGTTTTATAAGTTATTGAGGAGCTCATTAAAATTTAGTTTTCTAAACACTGCTCCTTATGTTGGCAGGAAAGAAGTCAAATACATTCTCAGGAATAGCTACAGATGATTCTAATGCAGGAGGTACTTGTTTTATGCTTTGAGAAACATTGACAGTGACTAAAAGTTTAGACTTTTGAGTCATAAAGCTACACCTTGACTTCTAGTTGTACTACTTACCAGCTGTGTGACTCTGGTTCTAAGCATCTTCTAGCCTCAATTTGTTCATCTGCAATCGGGGTGTTGTTATGAGAATAACATTTCTGGCAAACAGTAAAATGAGGTTTTCTTAACCTGGAGTCCATGGGTTTGGGGTGGTTGGCAGAAGGATCCTCCACTTAAAATGTGTTAAAGTATACTCTTTCCATCACCACCTCTAAATAATTGGGGCCCAAAGGCAGCCAGAACCTCCTCTAATATGTGCTTAGTGATAGCTATTATTATTGCAAATTCTCAGGAATTTGTACATTTGGTGTTCTGGGGCATATAGACATTCTACTTGCATTTTCTTGTCATTAAGTTATCTGGTACACTGCATCCCAACTGACTGTGAACCTAGGCTACTCATGGGATTGTCCTATCTCCCCCACCCCACCCCGCTTCTTCCTCCTTCTCTGGTAGAGATCTCTTTCATCTTTCATCCTTCTAATCCTGAAACGTTTATTTCCAAATTGAATGAAACATGTACATTTCCATGAAAATATAACTTTTAATAATGTATGATAATCTTTTTTAACTAATGAGACCATGAGAGCCGTCCATTTCATACATATTTAAAAAAATTCTAGGTTTTAAATGCATTGACATTAGGGTTTAGTTTAGTTTTCCTTTGAATCTGATGGTAGGTGCAGTACAATAAAAAATAAGTATCTAGTCTTGGTCCTTGGTCCCTGGCCTGGAGCTCCTAAAACCCTTGGGATTTCCTGACACGTCTTTTATTATTCACAAATCCCTTTTGCCCAAACCTGAGTTTATGCTTAGCAGTGACTCTTGGCCTCAGTTGCTGGAAGAGCCAACTACATCATTAGAGGAATAGAGCTATTAGCCCCAACCCAAGATCTCCAGGGAAGGAGGAACAGAGAGTGAGCTTAAAAAAATATTTAAAAAATCAATGGCCAGTGATCTAATCAATCATGTCTGGGTGATGAGACTTCAGTGAACAATATTAAGGGAGACTCCAAGTTGATGAACACATCCATGAGCTGGGAGGGTGGAGCACCAAGAGTGTCTGTAGGCTCTGCCTCCCCTCCCTCCACCCCTTGTCCTATGCACTCTCTCTCCATTTAGCTGTTTTTGGGTTGTATCTTCTATAATAAAACTACTCACATGTCGTTTTTCCCTGAGACCTTGAGTCATTCTACTGAATTGCTGAACCTGGGGGAGGGGGACCCTTAAATTTGCAGTTGGCTAGGCAGAAATACAGATATCTTGGCGACCCCCTTTTCAGCTGGTATCTAGTGGGTACAGTCTTGTGGTACTGATCACAACTTGTGGAGTGTCCTAACTCAGTAGTATCAGAATTGAAGTGAACTGGTAGACACCTGGTTGGTATCAAACTGCTGTTGGAACAGTGTAGTAGTCAGAAGAGGCTCTCCTCTCATTCTTTGGTGCACTTGGGATTCCAGTAATGACTGATGTCTGGCACTCTACTGCCCAACTGTCATACTATGGACCTACCTAAAAGCCTCAAGAGGAGTGAAGGGGAGGAACAAAATATCCAGTGCAGTCCTGGAAACGTGGTTTTTTAATACCTGTTTTACATTTTATGTAAAATGCTTTACAAATTGCAAAGTGTTAGTCAACATAAGGTTTATCGCCAGTGGGTAGCTTTCCTGTCCTTCTGCAATCAAATTTACTGGCATTTGGAGCACACTTGAGGAACCTTTATACCTTTCAGGGAAAGTAAAATGAACTATACCTGCCCCTCAAACCCTCCTTGAAAGCCTTGCCAAATCTGAAAGCAAATGATAATTTTAACACTTTATTGGGCCTCTGTCCCCATCTCTCACCTTGTGGTCACGGCTCTTGAATGATTGTTTAAGAATAAACCTTGTTTCATACCTTAGCTGAAGGGCACAGCATGAGCTATTTTCAGCATTCAAAATTCACTAATAATTTACATACCTGAGACCACTATCTGTCAGGTTTTTTTTTTTTTTTAACTGTAACTAAGGAACATGGACATCCTAAGGCAAACTGAAAATTCAACGTGATATAATTCTATCATCAGTAGTTCCTGACTTCAAAGGAAAAATATATATATATATAAGCTTTGTAGTTAGTACTCAACTGTCAAACAGAACAGACTTGAATATGTTCATATACTTTTTTGATCTTAAAAACACAATATCCTTATTTCTGTTATCTCTAAATCTATGACTTCTCCAGTTTTGCAAAGTCATCCTCTGAAGTACATTTCATAAATGTGATATATTTAACATCATTATCAAAGGAGAACAAGTTGAATCAATCTTTTAAATCTAACACACTGATAAGTGGAGAAAGTTATTTTAAAAATAGGCTCTACTAAAAATACTGGCTCTGTGCTCACCATTTTCTAACTGCAAATATCAACGTGTTCCTCTTTCCTTCTTTTTGAACAGATTTTTGGGAACTGAAGGTGTGTACTGAGAATTTTATATCTCAATCACCAGTCATATTAATACAGATGAGAAAATATCTCTGACCATAAACCAACTTCCACACTGGTAATTAAAAAAAAAAAAGAGTCATAAACACATAATTTTAAAGTTTACTTTAAAAATGTAAATATCTCCCAATATTTAACAGGTAAAGAAAATAGCATATTGGTTTATTTTATGTGGTTATTATATTTTATTTTCCAAGTAATACTGATTAAAAATATTTACACACCTACTTTTAAGTCCACAGTTTAGCACTCATATTTGTATGGCTTTAAAAGTTATAGCACAAGATCTTTACATTAAGGATCGGGGGAAAAGATTCATTCAAAACAAAGCCTGATATATTATATACATGTTTTTCTCTGTACTTTATTTTAAATACATTAATTTTTAAATGATGCTCATCTTTTATTTCATCTGGTGGTAAAACACTAGTGCAATTTTTCATCAAAATAAAGTTTACCACAGATATAAATGAGTTTTCCCAATTGAAAATGGCCCTTCAGCTGCCATTAAATGAAATTTCTCAACCTAACAAGTGAAAAAGAATTGGTACTTGTCATTATAAGCAAAAATATAAAGTACTATAGCATCACCTATATCGCTTCTTATAACACAAACTTTGAAAGAACCAGAGTTGCTTTACAGAAGTTTAGTTGGTTTTGAAAAGGCACATGGGTGTGGGGTTTTTGTTTTTCTTTTTAATTCTAGAAATTTTGCCACCACCACTCTATTTCTGTTGTAGAGATGACATCTGTGACTATCAGGGTAGACAAGAATGTTGTTCAAACTAAAGGAAGCCAGAAGCCAAAATTTAACTGCACAGTAACAATGCACTTTTCTTCATGCAGCCTTGTGTTTCCTATATATTCAATTTTCTAACATGCATTAGAATACATAAGTTTGTATTCTAATGATTTAACGTTTGATTTTACAATATGGAAAAAATTTGAGGAAGGACATGACCTGGGAAAGAGAAGGGAGAACCTTTACCTCAATGAAAATAGATACATTCGTACCCAACTCTGTAAGAATATAATCCATTTAAGTTTCCAGAAATACACTTCTCAAAACTTCCCATTCACTATGGGAAAGAGCCCTCCTCTGTGGCATTAAGTGGGGGAGAGATCAGTTTGTTTCAACAGAAACAGTTCAGCACAACAGGAAAGTTTAACTTTGGTCCACTTGTCTGTTAGCTCAAGGACAGTCACACTGCCCAACATCAGTTCAAAAACTCAACACATAAATTTAAAAAAAAAAACAAACATATGCATGTTTTCATTCTAAAACTGACATAGATGTTCTGTTCTCATTTCCAGCCCTTTCAGCTTGAGAATCCACTGTTGGTTTGGTCCCTAAACCCTCAGCATCTTCGTGATCATCTCTGGCAGCCTCAGTAGCATCTTTTTGGCTAGGCTCTCCCTCCTCCTGGTTCATGATTTCAGGGGTCACTTGATCCAAGTCTGCTTCTAGAAGCTCAGTTTGTACTTCCACTGGCATCTGGTTTACCCGTTCAACATGCAGCTCCTCTACATGTACTTCAGTACCTTCTTCAGTATGAATTCGACCCACTTCTAGGTAACTTACCTGGACCTGCTCTGGAAGCTCACTTATGTGTGTATCATGCACTTGGCTATCCTGGAGCAGATCTGGATGGACCTGTTCCACAGTCACTTGTGCTGAGTCCACCTGAACTTGAAGCAGTGGTAACACATGTACCTTCCCAACTTGTTCTATAATAGTCATTGATGTGACAGGTTCAGTTTGCACACGAGTTTCTACTGAAAGAACTTCTTCGGTTACTAGATGCTCTGAAATATTATGAGTATCACTGAGATGCCTCCTTAGTTCATTTCCTTGCATAAACCACAAGTCACATAAAGTACAATGGTTGGGTTTATCTCCAGTGTGTATTACCAAGTGATCTTTGAACTGGTCCCAGCTGTTAAACACACTGTTACACACCTGAAATAATCAAATATATGGTGTTAACAATACTTATATTGAAACTAAAGAAAATATGGATTCATTTATCCTCTGTAAGGATTGAGTTGAAAGTTTTTCTGAAAATGTTATGAATATGATATTTGTAATATAATCTGATCCAAGGGGATTTCATAATTCTTTTATTTGATTTTTTAGCTGATGTAGCTAACAAAGTATATACATTTTGAGAAGTAAATACATTTTGGGAAACATTTTAATATTGGCTCCATTGTTTAAATGTCATAAATTCTAAGACTATAAAGTAACAATATTATTTCTCCCATAATATTAAAATTTAGAACCATTACATTATTTGGGATAAATCTACATGAATCATGAAAAAGACAATTAGAGCTGGTCCACCTCCCTGCCTCACTCCTGATTTCTAATGATTGCTCTATGGTTAAGAATCACCATAGTTTCAGACAACCTGCCATTTAGGACATAATTTTTTTGACACTAGTATCATCTAGGGTTGGGCAAAAACAATATTCTAATCCTCATTATAAAATCAAGACAGTAATATTCTTTCTTCTCATTTCTTTCCAAAATGTCAGCTCTATACCTGACTCTAGATTGTTGCCCTTCACTTTTAATGATTTCAGTAGACTCTCTGTTAAGGACAGATGACATCCATACATACCTGACATTCATAAAGCTTCTTTCTTCCCTTTTTTGCCCCCACTCCAGTTTGGCATGCAGTCAGGTGACATTTGAGGGTGCTATTCCTAGCAAATCGTTCATGACAATTTGGACATTCAAAAGGTTTTTCACCTATTAGAATAGAAAAAAATTATGTTGACAATTAAAAAAGAAAAGCAGAAACAGCAAATATTTTTTTTTTGGTTAATTGTAATAGGACCTTCTTGAAAGGATCAGAATTTATAATTCACATGTTTCCACCATATCCAAGACTCTTCTAGAGGTGGAAATAGGTTTTCAGTGATTATTTTAATTGTTATCTGTGCTCTGAAGAAATAAAACTTGGATCTAAATTCTGTTCCATGTTTTTGCATTTCTTAAAAAATTGTGTACTTTCCCTTAGTTAAAAATTAAATCAATTTCTATTTTGGAGAAACACACTGCTATGCATTCCACAGCATTTTTGAGCACTTACTATGTGTGAGACCATGTGCTACGTGATGAAGATAAACAGTTTTTAAAAATTTAATCATCACAGGCCAAGGTATTTCAGGAAGGTGAAAATAAAGGCAATGCAATGTAAAACACCTGTTACAGTAGAGAGGGTAATGAAAAATATATTGCAGAAGTACAAGGGAGGAGAGTAATTCTGCCTGGAATGGAATCAGAGAAGGAAAGGAGGAAGTTTATTCTAGGCAGAGGCACAGAAGTGTAAAATAGCATGGTGGGTGAGGAGTAAAGAGGGAAGTTTCAATAATGACTCACAGATCTCTGGCTTAGAATACCAACCAGAATAAAGAACATAGAAGTCCAAGTAGGTTTGGAGTGGGATATACTGGGAAAGATTATAAATTGTTTTGTGTCTGCTGAGTTCAAGGCACTCAGAGCAAAGTGGAAAAATCCAGTAGATAGTTGTATGGACAAATATGGACCCAAACAGAGGGTGAATTGATATTCAGATTAGGATCTAGTGTAGATGGTAATAAAATCTTTGATATGCATAAAACTCTCAGTATGTTACATGATAACAGAATGCAGGACAGAACCCAAATGAAATATCAAGTTAAGACAGGTTAATGAGGCAGCAAAGAAACAGAACAGAGAGAAGTAGAAGGAAAGAACACTGAAGGAAATTAAATAACTTTCAGGACGATGAGGGTAATAATAAAATGTGCCAAAGTGAACAAGTAGGATAACAAGAGATTTTTAATACTCTAGTAAGAACAATGTGAATGGTGTGGTAGAATCAGCAATTAGACTACAGTGGGATGAGGGCCAGAGAATGAGAGGCAACTTAATGAAATGAGTAGAGAAATTCTTTCAAGGCTTGGAAGTAAAGAGAGGTGGCTAGAGGGAGACAAATCAATCAATAAGAGGTTCTTAAGCCAGAAAAGTGTCAATATTTGTTCAGGGGGACAGAGCCAGTGGAAAAAGAGAGGGGAATGGGAATGATAGATGGAAAACAGGAGGAGAGAGACATCAGGTGTGGTATCCAGGACTCGGCTGTTTAAAAATTAAACTACCTGAATATGTACACAAAGATTATATATATATATATATATATATATATATGGGTGTGTGTGCGCGCGCACGCTTAGCGCAGCATAATTTGTAACAGCAAAAGACTAGGAACGATCTAAATGTGTGATCAACAGAAGTGGTGAAGTAAATTATCATATACTCATACATCAAAATACCATGCAGCTACAGCCAAGAAAATTAAGTAGATTCATAAATACTTCATATATTAAAAAATTTAAAATAAATTAAAAGGCATAGCACTGTATTGCATACTCCTGCTTGTTTTTTTCAAAAGTTCTGTGTGTGTCTATGGTTACTTGAATATGCAATGACTATACCTGGAAGTATAAATAAGAAAATGATGGCAGTAGTTGCTTCTGGAGTGATCCACTGAAGTAGGAGAGATTCACTTTACAATGCATATCTTTTGCTATTTAAAAAATTAGTCTAATAAGCCCCCCAAAATTTAAAAATAGCAACAGATTATACTTTAGATGTGTGGACAACACCGTTTTTCAAGTGCTTTACCCTTTTCTCTTATTTGTCACAACCCTGTAAAGTAGGTATCGTTACCCTTATTTAAACAGATAAGGAGAGGCCCAAAGATAAAGTGACCAGTCAAGTTCATCATGCTGGCAAATGTCAGAACTGGAATAGGAATCTAATTCTGATTTCCAGAACCACCTTCTTCTTATGATTCCATACTACCTCTCCTGGATACTAGAAAAATTATTTGAAAACATGATTAAATGTTTCCTTTAGGTTCACTTTCATACTAGGTGTTCTACAAGTATATCTATCTGATGTCTCTCACCACCCTGAAAGTGCTTACTCTTTTATATTTTTCTAAGGGAATAAACTCCTATCATGTAGCCACCCAAATCAGAAATCTGAGAGTCACCCTTGTTTACTCTCACATCTTACCAATCACCAAATCCTGTTGATTCTGCCTACAATGTCCCTCACATTTCCAACCCTTTTCCACTATCACTGCCTGTACTCCATCCCTCATTCTTATTTGGATTACTCAACAGATTCCTAATTAGACTGAGTAGGTTTCACCCCTATCTTGCCAGTCATCTCTCTAGAACATAAATCTGATCAGATCTCTTTCTGGCTTAAACTTCCTTAAAATGACCCAGAGTCTTCCAGGATAAAATCTGAACTCATTTACAATAGTTATAAAAATAACTACATGATCTTAGCCTCATCTCTCATTACTTTTCTCTCTTGCTCTTGAACCACTCACTGGTAGATAGCCCATTATGCCTAAGTACATGCCACATGGTCAGCCCCTCCTAATGCTTCAGCTCATCTCTTGGCTTTCATCTACTTGGACCCAATCCTCCAGCCAGAACATCCTAGTAGCAGTGCTCCGAATAAGTTGCTTCCTTTCTTTCCTCTATGCCTGTGTATGCTTCACTTCATTTGCCTAGATCTTCACTTCCTGGCTAACTACTGTTCCTTTGGAAGTCATCATAGGGTAAGCCCTCTAGGAAGCCATCATTCTCTCTTCTATCAAAAACAGTCCAGTTGGTCATTCCCATAAGACTCTGTGTTTACTTCTATCAGCACTTATCCTGTCACACTGATTATGCCGGCTTGTCTTCCCCAAAGTAACTTTGAGCCCCTTGAAGCCAAGGACTCTGTTTATCTCCATGACCTAACAGGTTGGCATTATCATTACTATGTTCCAAATGGAAACAAAATAATTCAGAGGACAAGTAATAGCAAAAATTTTACAAATCGAACCATAAATTCCAATGCATGCTTTCAGAACATACAAGAAACCAAACCACTAAACTAATAAAAGTATGCAAACTGAAACTGTGGGGGTATAGTATGTATATTTTGAGGGCAGAAAACAGGAACAGGATTGCTTATTTTTACACTTAGTTTCTTATAAGCAAAAAAAAAAAAAAAAAGATCCATCCTTTATTAACACAAACACAATGTAAGATTTTGCTCATGCTCCTCTTGAATTCGCTAAGTCACTCATCACATCTGCAACTATCTTGTCACCAATTATTAGTACAATAATTTGAGTTAAAAGACAATAAAGTTCAGTTTGCTTTATGTGCTTGCTAAACTGTTCCTCCAATAGGCATCTGGTTCTATAATTTTTTAACTACTTAAGCTTATTAAGTTACTTAAGTTATCTCACATAATTTTGAAAAAGACAAAGACATATAACTAAGGTCTCTCAGCTCTATATTCTGTTCTATCTAAAATATGAAGTGCAGGACTTGGAAAGCACATTTTAAAACTTCCAAAATGGTCTGTATTCTTATTTTTCAAACAAGTAAGCCACTAGGTAATGTTTTGGGTAAAAGAGACAACTGCTTCCACTTTTACATTGCTAGAATATAGTATAAAAGTGCCTGATTATCATCTGTAAGGGTACTGGAAACCCATATCAAAATGTGCTAGTTACCAAGTGACATTTATTTACTAATTTAATGTGCTTCTTGTATATCAATACTTTTGTAAAACAACTCCACAGTTACCACAAAAATGTTCATCAAAAGACCATTAAAATTAATGAATATTTGTTTTAAGGACCAAAAACTATAACTATAGACAGTTTCCAAATATTCAAGTATACATGTTTGAAAATCAGAAAGCATTTTCTGAAAGATTTCATAAACATCTATTAGTTACCCAAACTAGTATCTTAAAGCCTTTTAACTCTATCCAGAACCTTAAGTTTAAAGTTCCCTTGCTATTTGCATATTTATCAGTTCCTGAATATTAATTTCAATAGTGAGAGATTATATCATATTATTTGAATCTATCTGGTTTCTCAGTTTCAAGCAGTGTGTATGTAGCAAGTGACTCTGGACAGTGAAGAATCTATGAAAAAATTTCATCTAAAGTTCTCTGGACTCCAGAAACAAAAAGAACAATTCTGAACAGTGTTAACATTACCTATGCTATATTCACTGTATTAACAGTCTATATAGCTTTAACCATCACACATAATAAGGACTTGGGAACAAGTATCCAGACATCTGACATTTAGCAGTAGCAACTGTTGTCACCACACCTTTGTTACAGTGAGTTTAGGGACTCCCCAAGATTCAAGTCATTGGTGCTAGTTCCTGTGTCTGGCATAGGAGACACAGCAAAGCATGCTTGGAAAGTGGGAACAAGGACAGGGAATCTGACATGGAAAAAAAAATAGCATGGGATGAATGCAGAACTGTAAGGGCCAGAGGCCCTGGGACATCTCTCTTGCCTGGCTGTCCACCATTCCTGACACATTCGCCCTTAGAAAGGTTGAGGGAAGATGGATATATACTGCCTACCTACCAGGCCACAACAGATGACCGAACGAATGGAAAGGCATAAACACAGCCAGGACTGCTTGTAAAATACTCATCTATATAATGTGTTAACATAGACAGGAAATGTAAAAATAGTAACAATGAAGTTTCACTATAATTAGAATTTCATAATTTATGACCCGCAGGAAATAATCACAAATTACATATTTCTTTTAAAAATACAGAAATAGGCAAGGTGCAACAGTGACAATTACTTTCTAAGCTGATACTGATTTTGTTTTCAAAGCATCAGTATCTCAACAAACTAATATTATAACAAAAATGTGTACTCAGCCTGCACCTTAGAAAATATAAGAAATGGTTTCTGTGATACTAATAAAAAGGATTTAAACATTTAGACTTGAAGTGATGTGGAAAAATATACTTTGAGCATAAAGTCTTTGCTAATTACCTGTGTGTTTTCGAAGATGCTCTTTAAAATGTCCAAAGTGGTCAAACTGTTTCTCACAGTACTGACATATGTGAATTTTTTTCCCAGTTCTTTGCTTTTTATTGATTCCACCTTCTTCAAGGTGGTAACAATTGAGGTGCTGTTTCCATGCGCTCTCCCGAAGATATCTTTTATTGCATATTTCACACTTGAAACTCTCAGTGGAGTGTGATTTCATGTGTTCCTTAAAATGGTAAAACAATTTAAATGAACGGTTACATTTCTCACAATGGAACAAGTCCTTCACATGTGACAGCTGAAGTTCCACAATTTCAATACCTTCTACCTGTTTGCTTGTGGGGTCAGATGCACAGCCATCTTCTTTAATCTGCCCTTTTCTATCACCTTGACGGTACTTGCTAGTAATATCTGCCAAGAGTGCCAGAGCGGAATCATCAGAGGAACCTGTACTCTGAATGTACTTTATGGACTGCTTGGCAGAAGTCACTTCCTCAAATGTTTCAATGCCTTCATCTTCCACTTCAATTGTGCCTTCAGCAATCTCCACCTCAATTTCAACAGGTTCTGATTCTACAGATGGCAATGACTCAGTGATAACATTTGAAGTTTCTGCAATCTTTCTTTTTTTTGCCTCACTTTTTCCTGTGGTATTTTCCTCTAGTGGAGCAGAGTTTTCTTTGTTCCTGAAATACACAAATATGGATTTAAAAATTGATAAGATCAATCAAAATTCTAAGAGGCTTTTTGGAGAAAACTGGTAAGCTAATAATAAAATTTACATGGAAAGGCAGAAAACAAGATTGGAGAGCTTATACTACATGATTTCAAGATTTACTATAAAGCTACAGTAAATTAAGACAATGTGATGCTGATGAAAAGACAGACATGAAGAATGGAACAAAATAAAATCCAGAAATAGACCCACACGTATGTAGTCAACAGACTTTTGAAAAAACATTCTAAGGTAATTTAATGAAAACAAGATTATCTTTTAACAGTGATGCTTGAACACAACTAGTATCTATGTGGGAAAAATAAACCCTGACTCTTACCCTTATACCTACCATACACAAAAAAATTCAAAATGGTTCAAAGACTTAAACATAAAAACTAAAACTTCTAGAACATAGGGAAAAAAAATCTTTGTAACACTGGGTTAGTGAGAGTTCTTAAATAGCACATAAGAAGGAAAACCTCAATGGCAAAAACTGATAAAACGGATTTCATCAAAATTAAAAATTTGTGCTCTTTGAAATGCAGTTAACAAAAAGGCAAGTCACAGACCAAGAGAAAACATTTGCAAACATTTGTTAAAGATCTATATAAAGAAATTTGTTAAAGATTATATATAGAATGTAAAAAGAATTCTCACAATTTAATAAACTCAGCAACAGAAGACAACTGTTGGGAGACAATTCTCCATGAGTCTCTTGTGTTTTTGTACATCTTATAAACTGACAGCTTTGGTTCTGGACTATCTTTTCAAAAATGTTTGCAGTAGAGCCAACATTCGGGGTAGACAGAGATAGTGGCTCCCTCTGGAACAGAAGGCAACTTTGCTTACTGTCCAGTACAATAATGTCTCCCTCTGGGACAAAGGTCAGGCAGGTTTGCTTGCAGCCATTATATAAATAAAAGATTTGGGTTTCCTAAGCTAGAGATTCTTCAGTCTTGATATAAACCAACCACATGTACAGCCTTCACATGAGCCATTGTCACTTCTGTGGGACTTGGGGGAGAAGGGAAAACTGGAACAAATATAAAACTCATATACTTGCTGTGCAGAGGGAAATGAAATCCTTTCTTTCTGACCTACGGGTCTCATATCTTCTAAAAGTATTCATGAAACTGTGGCAGAATAACTTGTTGGCTTGCAAATAGGGTAAAATCTCAGATCCCTCACAGTTCTTGCTTGGTTTTGGCAACAAGAACAGAATGCAAAAAATGACAAGGCTTTCTGAAAAGAAATATGAGGCCTCACAGAGCAATTAATGGGATTTATGTATATTGGAGCTGACATCAAGTATGTTGATCAAATTGTCATCACCAACTAAGCAATAAATGGTCATCCATTTAACTGCCTATAGCTATGGGCTGAATTGTGTCCCCCAAAAAGATATGTTGAGGGATGGCTCCATAGTGTAGTGGTTAGCACATATGCTTTACATGCAGAAGGTCCTGGGTTTGCGCCTCAGGAGGAGCCATGGACCATAACCCAGGAGCACCAGGGCCCCTGAATGCACCAGGCCCCAGGTGCACACCTTGAGCATGTAGGAGGAGATGCCCCGCCTTCAAAGATACAGTTCTTAAGGGGAAACGGCAACATCCATAGGTCAGGGGGGTGGAAGCAGGGGCAGGGGGAATTAAAGAGGGGGCAAGGAAAGATATGTTGACGTCCTCACCCTGATATGTGTGAATGTGGTCTTATCTGGAAGTAAGTCTTTTCAGGTATAATCAAGTTAAGATCAGGTCACTGGAGTGAGTCCTACTTTGATATAAGAAGAAGAGGGACATTTGGACACATGCATAAAGAGGAGAAAGCCATATGAAGACAGGAAAGATGGCAATGTGAAGGTGGAGGCAGAGATTGGAGTTATGTTGCCACAAGCCAAGGAATTCCTGTGGCTACTAGAAGCTAGAAGAGAGAAGGAAGAAACCTCCCCCCAAAGGCTTCTGAGGAAGTATGGCCCTGCCAACATCCTGATTTAGGACTTCTAAATTCCAGAACTGTGAGAGAATAAATTTCTTTTATTTTAAGCCATCTAGTTGGTGGTATTGTTATGGCAGCCCCAGGAAACTGAAACACTTATTAATAAGGAAAGACTGGGAAGGTAGTTGGCAAGATGAATATTGAGCAGTTAAATTCAAAGACAGCTGCTGGACCAGTGTCTCAGTTGTTGCAAACCTTCCCAAGGGTTGGGGGAGAGAAGAGGACTTCCCTGCCAATCTCGTGGTCAGCTTTAAGTCCGACCCATCATACAACTAATACCAAGATTCATAGGAGATAAAGGAGTCAAAGAAGGTTCTACCCCTTTACAGACAAGTTACTGTGAAATGCACCTAAAGCAAGTGTGACAGGAGGGCAATTCACAACTGCTATTAACAGAACCAGCTGAGTCATCAGAACTGCAGTTGGTTTACTTGGAGATAAGGGGGTAACATGCTTGTTAAGGAAGAACTGTGACACCTGGGCTATGTCAGGGTTCAGTCCCTCTTGCAGTATCTTATGTCCACCTTAGATACATTCGGAGATGACTGTAAAAGGTCTCAGTTTTTTGCAGTAGGTCTTGGCTGCCCTAGGGGAGCTTTGATGCTTGTGGGGAGAGTTCTCTGAGACAAACTCCTATGATGAGGCATTATCTTAATGAGTCTTCCTGCGCAATTGGATTTACAATGTTGATGAAGATGAGTCATTAGGGAATGAGAAAAAAACTAAAATATAAATTCTTGTGATCAAGCCTGATGAAAACCCCCCTAACTTTTATGTTAAACCAGGCAAAAGCATAAGATGTTATGACAACGGGACAGTGAATGTCCAAAATTAAGGTATACTCTTTTTAAAAAGCTACCACTGTGCAAGTTAAGTCTGAGTTAACCAAAAGGCATAAATCTTGTGGCCCCAACTGGAAAGCAATGTGGATAGGGCTGCTAAATCAAGGGGTCTGCAAAAACTGAAATTGACAAATGCTGCCTGGCACAGAGCTTTGGTTGAGCTGAGAACACTGAAGTTTGGTTGAGCTACATGCAGTTCTTTCATAGCTTGAAACCAAAGTAAATATGCTTGCTTACTGACAGTCACTTTCTCCCTCTACATCTTTTTCTCTTCTACCTTTACTTTCCCTCTACCTTGACCTAACCTGCTAGAAAAAAAAGATAATTGGGTGTGAAACCGAGGTCTCCCTGTTCCCACAGGTACATAGAGAAGACACCATGTACCTATCCAAGTATGCTGAGGGAAACTCAAGAATAGGAAGGACTCAAACCTTCATGGCTCTGTTAAAATTCAGGTGTCCAAGTGACCATCCCACCTGGTTCCATTGGCCTCTTGGCTTCACATGAAGAAGTGGTGGCATCTCTACTCTGTCACTCAAAGTAAGCCACTAGTTTAACGGGGTCTTTGATTCACTAATGGTTTATCTAAGCTGAAAGCTGATGGTGTTCATTGGGATGCTGAAGATTTTCAGCCTTAGCACCAACTATGCAAAAGCAAAAGTGGATGTGGTTACTCTACTCAGAGGACAGAGCTCAAGGATGTCTTCATAGCTCTGGAAAACATTTGCCATGATGAACCTTGTTAGATTTTACTGATTCTTGAGCTACTGCCAATGGTTTGTTTGGAAGACTTGGAAACCTTGGCAGATTAAAGACACATCTTTGGGGCCACATCTATGGAAACAAATAACACACGTTGATCAAACTATCTGGATCACTGATTTAGAAGCCCATGGTAAGGGCCTGTTTTCTAATAATACCAATGGAATCAAGCTGCTGATCAGGCCTGTACTACCCAGATTACCATCACTGACACCTAGCTTCAACATCATTCTCAACACAGTGACACATCTACCATCACACACTGAGCAGAAAGTAAAGAACCCCATGTTCCTTATGCAGAGGATGCCACTGCATGCCAGACTTGTGACATCTGCCAAAGGTTGGCCTGGTTGTCTCAAGGTGCAGAAGTACTGTCTGCAACTGTTCCTAGTAAAATGACTACACTCAATCTCTGACCCCATCTCAGGGCAATCAGCGGTGCCTTTCCACTGCTGACACTTGTTCAGGTTACACTGCTGCTATCCCAGTCTGAACAGCTGGTTCTGGCTTACCGCCACTGTGGCCCTTGAGACTAACCTGGTGCCTTATGTTTAGCGTTCTGGACCATCTGCAGTTTGATAATGATGTGCCAAATGTTATTCGATAACTGGCTCATTATTGTTGGACCTTTCAAACTCCCTACCATTCACAGATATGGATACTGTACAGCACTATAAGACCTCCTTAAATATTGACTCAGAAAGATCTATTTCCCTAAACTCCTCCTTGTTCAAAAATTTAAGTAAAACAGTCACTCAACTCAGCTGCTTTCTGGTAAATGATCACAACAACAAGAGGTGGGAAGTTATACAAATATACTTAGAAACTTAGAAATTTAGGATTCTGCCCTGACCATTCTTAAACTCAATCCTTTTCTCTTCCCCTAATGGCAACAGTGAGGCAGCCTGGGTTGGTACCTCTTCTAGGTGACAGCCTAGTCAAAAGTAGGCCTAGCAGATTCAAACTTAATTCTAGTTCAGCCATCTGAATTTTTATTAAACTGATGTCATCCTCGATCCTAACAATAATGACCACTTGATTGAATACACTACTTGCCAAGTACACTTACACCAGCCCTTGTGAGTCAAAGTGGGAGACACAATGGGGCTCTAAGTTTTATAAAAATGCCCTTGTTCCTGACCATTCTAGATGTAAGGTCTGGGTAAGAAGAGGGGATAACTGGAAAAGAGGTGAAGTTACAGCTAAATTGAATGAGACACACTGATACTACAAAGCGACAATAATCAAAACAGCATAGTATTGGCAGAAAAACACGCACAGAGACAAATGGAACAGAATTGATAGTTCAGAAATAAACCTCCATATATTTGCCCATATGTATAGGCAAATAATTTTCTACAAAGGAGCCAAAAACACAATGGAGAAAGGAAAGCCTCTTCAATAAATGATGCTGGGAAAACTGGAAAGCCACATGCAAAAGAATGAAACTAGACTTCTGTCTCTGACCATATACCAAAATTAACTCAAAATGGACCAAGGACCTGAATGTAAGACCTGCAACAATAAATTGCATAGAAGAAAACATAGGTACTAAACTCAAAGACTTGGATTTAGGGAGGATTTTATAAATTTGATCTCAAAGGCAAGGAAAGTAAAAGTAAAAATAAATGAATTGGAATATATCAAACTAAAAAGCTTCTGCACAGCAAAAGAAACCATCAACAAGGCAAAGAGGCAATCATCCGAATGAGAGAATATATTTGCAAATACCTCTGATAAGGGCTTAATATCCATAAGACATAAAGAACTCATACAACTCAATAAACAATCCAATTAAAAAATGGGCAGAGGACCTGAACAGACACTTCTCCCAAGACAACATACAAATGGCCAACAGACATATGCAAAGATGCTCAACTTTACTATTAGGGAAATGCAAATCAAAACCACAATGAGCTATCGCAAATCAAAACCACAATGAGCTATCATCTCACACCTGTTAGAATGACTGTCATCAACAGGACAAGTGATAACAAGTGCTGGAGAGGTTGTGGGGAAAAAAGAACTCTCCTACACTGTTGGTGGGAATGTAAACTGTTACAGCCACTATGGAAACCAGTATGGAGGTTCCTCAAAAAATTAAGAATTGAATTACCATATGACCCAGCAATCCCTCTTCTGGGTATTCACCTCAAAAACCTAAAAACATGTATTCGCAAAGATTTATGGACCCTGATGTTCATAGCAGCATTATTCATGGTTGCCAGGACATGGAAGCAACCAAAGTGTCCTACGATATATAACTGGATAAAGAAGATGTGGTACATATATACAATAAAAAAAGATAAAATATGCTATTTGCAACAACATGGATAGATCCTGAGAGTCATATTAAGTGAAATAAGTTATGCAGAAAAGATTGAAAACCAAAAGATTTCGCTCATATGTGGGATATAAAACTGAAAGCAACAAACAGAGACTCAGGGACACATACAACAAGTTAGTGGTTACCAGAGGGAAGAGGGGAGGCAGAAGTGATAAAAAGGATCAAATATTTGGTGACAGAAGGAAATCTAACTTTGGTTGAACAGACAATGCAATATATATATATGATGTATTATTGAACTGTACCCTTGAAATTTATTTGATTTTATTAACCAATGTCACCCCGAGAATTTTAATAATTAAAAAAAAGAGAGACACACTGATTTTGTGAAAGTGGAGGGAAAGTCACAATTCTGGCACCTGAAGAGAGAATATCTTAGACTCCAGGTGGTGTGAGAAGGAAAGGACATTAATGATCTTTGTTCTTTAGAAATGCCCCTTAGAGCCTTCCTCAGATAGGAAAATGCTTTGATGCAGCTCTCCCCAACTGTTGCAAATAATTTGAAATTGCTAGATATCTCATCCCCTGCCAGATGGCTCTGACCGCGATTTGATCACCATTTCCCTTTTTACCAAAAAGTGAATTGGAAACAGTAGGGATAGACTGCATGTCCCACATAAAATACCAGATGTTCGCCCTACTGAGGCTCAAACTGTGAGGTGGATGACTACCGCTGAGCTAACATTCAAGTGCTCATGACAAACAGGACTGCCTTCAGAAACAAGGATTAGACTCAATCATTCTGAGTTGGAAAAGGGGAGATCACTGGAGGTAGTTAACCTATGCCCTGACTAATGAAGGTCCCACTTTGGGAGCACAAACAATAGTAAACCACTCTTTTAAAAGCACCTATATGCCCCTGAGACCATAATTCCTGTGTGGAAGCCAAGTACTAACTTCTTTCCCTACCAAAAATATGGCTTGCAACTCAGGGGTAAAAGAAACTATTCTGTGTTTAAGAAAACACTATTGCCAGATCAGTTTAGTTCTTAGCTGACAATGGAGATCTCTACAAAATTAGGCTACCCTTGGCAACTTGAGGAAGCTTTCTGGAGTAATAACTGATTTCTATGCATGCCCCATGGGCAGTTTTCCCTACTGGGAGTCATCCAAATAAAAAGGTGGGACACAATTTGTGCCTGACTTAAGTCGATGTAATCAATGACATCATTTGGGCTCTAGAAAGCATACATATCAGCTCAAATCATTAGCCAGGATTGTCATGAATGACAGACAAACGCTGGACTTCCTCCCTAGGGACCAATGTGTCGCCTGTACAATTGCTACAAACACCTTACTAGACTTATTATACACACACACACACACACACACACACACACACACACACACACACTTTTTTTTATGCCTACAGTACCTGGGCTTCCTAGGTGGTCTCCCATCCAAGTACTAACCAGGCCCAATCCTGCTTAGCTTCTGAGATCAGACTTCGGGCTTGTTCAGGGTGGCATGGCCATAGACCATGAACCGTGGCTCCACTGGGGCATGAACCCAGGACCTTCCATATGTAAAGCAGACATGCTAACCACTACACTGTGGAATCATGTACAACCTTGTTACACTTAAGATTAATGCTTAGGGCTAAGTTAAAAAGTCAGTACAGAAACTAAAGAAGCTACCTGGCTTTCTAGGAATTTGTTTAGTTGGTTGAGTCTAGGACCTTAGGGGAAAGGGTTCCTGGTTAAGCTCAGCACTGCAGGGTAGCCACATCCTACTTCTTGAAGTTCTGTTGATAGTTGTCTTAAGTCCAGTGTGAGAAAAGTTGAATGAATTAGGTCCCAGGCTCTATTTGTCAGATTAATCAGACTGGTCAACATAATGGCAGACACATGAGAAAATTCACCAGAAGTAAAATAATGCAGAAATAAGGATATTGTTGGGAGATAACCCTTATGTTTCTGCATGTCTTATAAACAAGATACTGACAACTAGTAGCAAGTAGCCTTAGACAACAGAGCCTATCTTCTTCCAGAGTGAAGGGTAGGTTCATTTATTGTCTATAAAGATAACAGCCCCTTTAGGGCAAAGATTGGCAGGTCTGCTTGCAACTCATTTTAAAAGATCTGCGTTTTCTAAAGCTCACAGTTGTCAACTATGATGCAAACCACTGTGAGTACAGCACACACCTAAGCCACTGTGCCACCCCTGTGGAACTTGATACAAACATGAATCCAATGCTGCTCCTTATATGCTGTGAAAGAAGTAAAGTCCTTTCTCTCTCACTTAGGAGTCTCATATCTTCTGCCAGCATCCACAAAACTTAGCTTGCAAATAGAATAAAATCTCAGCTTCACAGCTGACAATAACCCGATTTTTTAAATGAGCAAAAGATTTAAACAGACACCTCACCAAATGATAGATGGCAAAAAGCAAATGAAAAAAATGCTCAACATCATTAACCTTAGAGAAATGCAAATTAAAACCACTATATACCTATGAACACAGCTTAAATGAAAAAGCTGCATCATACCAAGTATTAGCAAGGCTGTGGAGCAATTCGAACTCTCACATACTGCAGGTTGGAATGCAAAATGGCACACCACTTTGGAAAACAGTTTGGCAATTTCTTTAGAAAATTAAACACATCTACCACACAACACAGCTTTCCACTCCTAGGTCTTTACTGAGAGAAATAAAAATGTATGTCAAAAAATGTTCACAGCCACTTTGTAAACACTGAAAACCGGAACAACCTAAATGTCCAGTAACAGGTGTATATTCATACAATGGAATAATACTCAGCAATAAAAATGAACAAAATAGTATACTGACAACATGAAAAAAACTCTAAAACATTATACTAAGTGAAAAAAAGGGTTAAACATGAAAGATTACACATTGTAGGAGTCCATTTAAATGACATTCTAAATAAGATAAAACTAAGGTGATAAAAACCAGATTGGTTTTTGCCTGGGGCTGGGGGATCAAGGTCCACAGTAGAATCATGAGAAAACTTAGAGTAATGGAAAGGTTCCTCTGTCTTGATTGTAGTGGTGGTTATGTGACTGTCTACATACAATCAACAAAATTCAAACTCTACACTAAAGTGTGTATTATATGTAAATTACACCTCAATAGGCTGGGGAGGAAAAATCTATAAGACAACTAACTGCTGCTTTCTAACAAATAACAGGGACCTTCTTGTGCAGTTTAAACAGTGATGCAATTCCAGCGAAGCAAAATAAGATCCTAGTATTTCTTTCAGTGTTATTCAAAAAGTTTGCAAAAGTTATACAATAACCTTTTCAGCATAGAGTTGCCTTAACCAGTTGATTTAACCACAACAAAATTAATTGTTAATCCTAAATTGTATTACAATAAGCAGCAAATATGTAATACAGTAGTCTTCCTATTTTCCTAACTGGTTCAAGAAACAATTCAACATGTTACTGTATTTATACTGAAAAGCACCTGATGGCTGCCAAGTACTATAAGAATTCCAGTCTTATAACAAATCCTCTAAAAGGTTCTAAATAGGACTAGGAAAACAGCTTCACCCAGTTGTTCTTACTGTCTTCCCTCAATGACTATACACAAGATTACAGGCCTCCCAAATCCAATCTAGGCCACCTGTCATAGAATACATTCCATTGTTGTTCCCACGTTTTCACTACCATGAACAGCAAAGGGACCACACAGATAGAATATTATTTTTCCTAGAAGATTCTCATCTAGGATTTAATCACAAATCTGGAATTGCCCCATTCAACTATGAGAAGATACCTCATCAGGTATATGTCCTCAACATACCTCTCTATTTTGCTACTCATATCTCAGCTCTCTCTGCAGGATAGTACTGATCTGGTTTTAATCAGCATGCACCCATCCAATCATTCACAAATGTTTACTACATGCCTATATACTAGGCATCATTGAATACACACAAAGCTGTCAGAAAAGTTTAACTTTAAACTGTCATCAAAGTAATTAAAAGCTAATTAGGAGAAATAATATTTATGATTAGAGTTCAATTGTTTCTCCATTTATTCTAAATTATATCTTTTGACTAAATCACACCAGTGAGTTGGACTATTTTGCCCCATGTGAAATGGACTTTACCAAACTCCTCTTTAATGTCATGCCAATGACCTATACTGAGGTTCATCATAACAGAGCAAGGAGATAATAGTTCACATTTAGAGTACTATATGCCAGACACCATGCTAAGCACTTGACCTGCATTACTTAACTTAATCCCCACAAACAATTCTATGTAGAAAGGACCATTATTATCCCCATTTGACAGATAAGGAAACTAAGGTGCTGACAGGAAACTAAATTCATTTAAGCCACACAGTGGAAGAGCTAGGATGCAACTCAGGCAGCCTGACTTCAGGGAGCTTGTTCGGAGTCACTATATTAGGTATACAGAGTCACAATGCCACTATTCATTGTGAAAGATGGTGAAGTTTTTGTTCATTACATGTTTTCTTAATACTTCCTATGAGAAACTTTGCGTTTTAATGCAGGAGTGACTCCTAAGCAACTGATTTGTTCTCATCTTATAATCATGAGTAATGATAACTGAATACCTTTTCTTTTTTCTTTGTACTAGGTGCTTCAGAACCTGAGCTAGATTTAGCTCAACAAGCAAGTATACAGACTTAAATGGCATACATTTTGGCCACTATATTTCTAACTTCACTGATTATCACCTCCACCGGGCCTATTTATTTTACCAATTTCCTCACTTACTTTTAAACAGTACTATGTTAATCTTTGTATGCCAAACTCTTTTAAGAATAAGGCTTGGTAGAAATTAACAACTTGAATTCAACAAAAGAGTTTACAGAGAACTCCTTAAAAGCAGAGTAGTACTCCTTATTTTATTAGATACAAAAAATGCTACTTTGGTTAATCTCAGCAGTATTTATATAAGGACAAGAAATCAAGTGTGAGGAAAAGAACAGTTGGTATCCAGAAGAATTTTAGAGATCCTTAAATATTCTTAATTTCAAAACATCAGTTCTTTATGGCATAACATATACGACAAATTCTTGACTAACAGGTATGGTGCACATGACTAAATATAACTGTGCTTCAATAAATAAATAAATAATTACCTGACTTCAAGGGCTTTGATAGCTTCCAGCATTTGTAGAAACTCTGCTGCTTTCCATACATCATTGGCTTCTTCTTCTCCTTGTATCATTAATTTTGCTGTATATGTGAACTCAATTAAATGACGAAAGGCCATTTTACTAACACCTGTAAAAGAGATGTGCTTTAGCATGCATTCGTGATTCAAAACGTTTAGTAAAGAAAAAAAAGCCCAGTGTTTGAATTTGATTAGTATTTGTGATTTTTGAAGATTATTTCTTGGCAGAATCCTCATTAATAGTACAGTATTACTGTAGCCAAGTTCCAGTACTAACTAACAAACTACTTTAAAACCTTTCCCAAAGACTTCCTAAGGCTCTTACAGAAGAGTAAAACCAATCTATCAATCAAGCATGAGTAGGCTAACTATTACATGTCAGACATACTGTTTCCTGGCAGGAAGCTCTACATCAACTCAGCTCTAAAATCTTCAATGGCTTTTGCCACAGCTTAGCAAATAAAGTTCAGTACCACTCTGCCTTTATTTCAAGGTTCTTCACTTTATTTTTCTACTTATCCCTTATTTTCCCTTCCCAACTTTATACTATATTGAACATACCATTTACTGATTCTCAAATAAACCTTTCACTACCTAAGAGCTCCCTTATCTTCTTAATACTTGATTGCTTTCTTGAATGCTTAATAACTATCTCTGTACGAATCCTATTACCCTTGAGGCCCAATTCTAATGTCAAATCTTTAATGTAACCTTCTTCAGAATGTCCCCCAGGATGAACTCTGTACCTGTTCTGATCATTATAATTCATGGATATCTCTTGACTGTAAGCTACTTGAGGGAAATGATTTATTTTTGTCTCTACACTCACTTCACTGCATTTAACACCATGCTTCCTAAAATGCAGGCACACAAGTAGAAATAAATGTTAAGAGTCACTTTTAAAATTAAGGGTCCATGATTTCAATTTTTCTTTACAAGTATGATGTTTAAATTTTGGCCCCAAAAGATACCCTATTTCTTTATACCCTTCAATGCTGTATATTATTATTTTAGTCTGGTAATACAAGGCTACAAAAAGCTATTGACAGGAACAAAGAGAAAACTACTTTTTAACATAAATTTTTTAATGATAAGAAACACCCAAGTCTATACAATATGCACAACTGCACATACAAAAGTATTTTTATGTTCTTCCCATGCATGTGGCCTTCAGGACAACAGTAAGAATACTGGTGGAATCTCCACCACGCCCTATTTGTGTAAAGAAAGGATATCATTCAGGTAGTGAGCACTTTCAAGTTTTATTTTAGTCCCGGCTTTCCGCGACCTGTGTGATTTGGGACAAATCAGAATCTCTGAGCCTCAGCAAACTCATCTTCAAAATATCTGAAAGCAATCTGAATACTGAGAAACACTACAAAATATAATGTAGTATGACTATGTTACATGCTACCAAATAAGCAAACTAAAAATAACTGGAGTCAATGAAGAATAATTTTATTTGAATCCACTAAATCTTTTATCTCCTGATTGTTATTCTTTATTATATTGAATAGTCTAAGAGACAACTAGATTTTGCTTTTTTTAAAGGGAATTTTGACCAAATGTTCCAAAGTGCAGCAAAAGTTCTTTCTAAAAACAATGCATAAATCTTTCCTGAAGTGAAACAAGATTTTGATTTTTAATCACACACATACACATCAGGCATAACTCTAAATATTAAGTATTAACTCACTTATTCCTCATACCCCTATGAAGTACTTATTATTATAATCCTCATTTTACAGATGAAGAAACTGAGACACAGAGAAGTAAATTGCCAAAGGCACATAGTTATTAAGTGATAAAGCTAGAATCAAACCAATGGCTCCAAAGTCCATGGTAAAGGTTTTCAAACAGGATGATGGCAGGAAACGTTCCTGCTCAGAAGAGTTTAAGTGACCACGGTCTCATTCACTACAGGCCTGCAATCTCTTATTTATAATTCCAATTTCCTCAAATCTCTTAAAAGCAGTTTTCCCATAAATTTGGCATCAAAATATGATCTGAACTGATATGATATTATCATCTTTATCCCAATTGGAGTAAATATTAATATGCCATGCTGCCAAAATATTATTTGATTACAGCATGTTTCCTTAGACCCCACTGGGAGTATTTTGTAATACACAAACTGCATTATCTTTAGAAAATTCTTAAAATCTGTAATTTCAAGAAACATCTGGCCTCAAGGATTTGAGTATGTAGACTGAACCCAATCTTGATTAATCAGAATCACCTGCAGACTTAATAAAGCATAGGTCCCTGATCTCTAAAATAGGAACTGGTTGTTTTTTGTTTGTTTGTTTTTTATAAACACCCGTATGTGCTTCTTATGTGGTCAGTCCAACACTGGTCATAGAAATTAACCACTGACCTAATTAGCTTCCATGAATTAAACTATTAACTCCTAACCAGGCAAGTGAAATGGTGGTAGATGCTGTACGGTCACAAAAATATTTTATTCTCTATCAGGACTAGTTTGGTAACTTTCAAATCTCAGCCCATTTTCTCATCAATACCTTGCTCCTCTCATAATAGAAGTGTGCCATAGAATACAATTTTTATAAACAGGTATCTAAGGAAAATATTAATATTAACACCTTAACCTGAGTCTTTTTTCACTAAGGAAGAAGCAAAGGACAGCATTCTGGAATTTCTCCAGTTTTAAAGAACTCTCCTAACTGGAGGAAACTCTTTAAAAGGGATGCATGAATGTGTACTTGGATGTTTTGTCCTTGACAGTACAGGCTAAAATTTGACACAATGGTAGAAATGATATCAAAGAGAGAACTAGTTGCTTATGGATATGGTTTCAGGAGGAGTAGAGAAAGAATAGATTTAGAAAATTGGAGGCTCAGGTTAGGAGAAAGCTATGTGTTCTGAACAGGAAATGAATGCTGAAGATTTTACGTGGTGTGAATTCAAATCATAAACCACAAAGCAACTGGCTTTGAGGACAAGAATCTGAAGTGAAGCTGAAGGTAAACCTGTGGTTCTAATCAAAGGTAATTTACTTTACCAGGAACCTAGAAAACAGGGAGGTAGTTCAGCTTGCATCTAATGACAGTTTTAGTCGGAGGATACTAGAATTCAAATTTATTTTACATACATGTCATCTGCTTTTACAAAACCCTATAAGGTCAGTGATTCTCAACAGTGGCTGCACACTGAAATCGTCCTAGGGCAATGGAATGCTGCCTTAACTTTGCTGTAGATAGGAATCATCTGAGGATTCTGTTCTGCTTCAGCTGGTCTAGGGTAGAGACTGAGAGTCTACATTTCTAACAAGCTCCCAGGTGATGCCCAGGCATCACTGGTCCTTGGACCACACACTGAATAACAAGGAACTAAAGAACTTTTAAATACAGATGCTGGAATCCCAACCTTCAGAGACTGCTTTTATTGATTTGGAGATATACCCTGGGCACTGGTACTTGCAAAAGCTCCCCTGATGTTTTTAATGTGCCGCTACAGACAGTAAACATCACTATATGTTTTTATTCACATTTTATATGTGGGGGTTCCAGTTAGCTAGCTAAGATGAAGAAAGCACACTCTACCCTATCTTCTCCATTGATTACAACTAAAAATCCTTGACAGAATATACATAAAGCAAATACACAAGGATTCTGAAAAATATATGGAAGCAAGCAGACTGGAGAAAGAAATCAAAACTCAAAAAACAGTGAGTCTCCTGGTTTTTCTTCTTCCTCCCACATACCCCAGCTTAGACTTGAGGACAACCCAAATCCTATAACTATGCAGCAGGTGCAGACAGAAAAAGCTCCAAGAGAAACTCTTTCTGGCTAGAGACCCAGGAAAGAAAATGGAGTGTGGGAGTGAGAGGGGACACTTGGTTTTTATTCCTCTCAGCCTGCCTCAAAACAAGCCCCAGTTCTGATAATGCACACCTGTGGCTAGTGGCCACCAAGCAAGTACCTAAACTCTAAGAGAAAGTTCTCTCTAAAAGAACTAGAAAGAGACTACGATCTGAAGAGCAAGAGAATTCTTGTCAATTTTTTTCTTTTCTCTCTCCACTCTGTTTGAGAAGTAGATCTTATGGTGGGAAGTATAGATAGCACAGGGAGGCTAAAACCCGTTTTCTAGCTTAATAATCAGGAAAAGGATCTCCTGGGAGCTAAAGTGCAGAGGAAATCAAACGAGAGAGCCAGAGAAAGGTCTTCTGTTTATGTAGTCTCAAGCTCACACATGTGCAACTGACCTGCGTGACATAGCAATGGCTTTGAGAACTGTACTTCAGTGTGAACTACTACGCAGGTCAGCACACCTGAGACCTGAATAGCACAAAAGTTTTGAAAACTAAATTGGAATTGGATCTACAGCCCGCATAAGGCAGTATGAATCTAACCTGGTTGACTGCCTCCTAAAATAAAACAAACTAAACCAAAACAACAAAAGCATTCTCTAGAGGATTTTAACAGCACCCAGAGTGTGATGACATAATATCTGAAATACTCATGACATAGTCCAAACTACTTATCATATTTTCAGATTAAAAAAAAATAAAGCCAAGATGCCCAAGGTTACACAACTGACACAGAGCAAAGCCAGGACTATAACTCAGGTTTTCCAATTACACCTGCAGGTCTTTCTCTACAGCCAGGTGACCTAGGCAGACAGCACAGCAATCTCAAAGTTAATGGCTTAAGACACTGAGCCAAACTAATTCTTTAAACCTGAATGTGGCAAACAACGAAGAGAGAAAAGAGTTCTTACATTTTACTTTCTTATCTGTCTACAGTTTAAATGCTAAAAGCTTGTGTGCTATATTATAAAGGACACAGCAGGTCAGAGATATTTAGAGGTACAAGACACAATCCCAAGGTGATTAGTCTTCAGAAGAGAGGACACTACTTCTCTAGATAGTTCAATACTCCTTGCTCCACTAGCAATCTACATCCTAGCCTGGGCCATTTATTTTTTTAAACTTTTCAAAATTCTGCTGAGACATCAACTCCTCTTTGAAATATTTTTTCTAGCTCTCTAAGGTAGACTAAACCACACATTCTCCCTCCTTAGTGGCAACATTCCACACTAAATGTCTCTGCAACATTTTTGCACTCCTTTCTTTACCTGTTGCTTATCCATGATAAAATCTGCAATTTTTTTTAAGATCTTAGTTCTCAATTCTTCATTTCATGGATCTAGCATGGTACATATATATAATATATAACAGATAAATAGCCCCATTAAACTTCGACAATACACTAAATACCATGCCAGGCACTCTGCATGCATGTTATTTCAATTAATCAAGCCTATTAACCCACTTTTCAGATGAGGGGGCTAATATGCAATTAAGATAAAGTAAGCTGCTTGGGGTCACAAAGTACTTCAGGTGACTAAATGGAACTTTTACCTTGTAATAAAAACCAATATCATTAAGGCAGCTAGATTCTCATGGTAGTAAGCTTTGTGGATTTCCATTATGCCTATGCTCTGTCCATCACAGACAATTAAAAGATAACCTACCTATGAACACAGTAGCTAGAATGCTAGATAGGGAATGTACCAAAATTAAACCTGAATCTGGCAAACAAAAAAAAAAAAAAACAGAAAAGAGCAAATATACAAGGACTCTGTATTTTTTTACATTTTCTTTACTCCCATAGGCACAAAAATTTTTCCAAGGGAATAGTGTTTCTAGGCAACCCATTCATAACAAAGAACATATACACCATGAAAGAAATACAAAACCACAACTCAAGAACCTTGAAAGAAGCTAAAATTCTGTTATTTATGTAGGTAAACCTATTTATTTCTTACAGTTTTGAATTGGAAATCTCTTGCTAGCTGGACAACATTGGGCAAGTAACATTTGGAGCCTGTTCCTTGATGTGTAAATTGGAAATAATATCACTTACTTCAAAGGACTGCTGTGAACCTCATAAAATGCACATAAACTACATAGCACAATATCTGGCCTTTGGTGAACTTTTCTTACAGAAAAGTCAAGATTAAGTACAAAAAAATCACTTACTATTGTTAAGACAATATCCAGTGAATAACTCCTTCCATTCCCAGACCTCCTATAGTTATTAGAACTTCTTCTGAATGCTATTTCAGTTCACCTTTCTTAACCCTTTGCATATTATGGCACCCAACTTCACAATGTGCATGTCATTTGGACCTCTGCTAATAGAGGTCTCTACTGTACCCTGTAGTATCCCCATCAGTCTGAACAAAGATGGAAATTTACTTGTACTACATATTATCAAAAGACAGTAAACACTGGCTTTTAGTAGTTCTTTAAAAGACCAACATCTACCATCTAACCTAAGAGTTTTTCCTGGCAGATCATTTTACCAAACACTTTACTGAAAGTAAGAATTCTCAGGTGTCAAAAGAACAATTTATCCAGCCACCTAACAGGAACTATCATGCCTATTTCCCATGGTATCTTGCTAACTTGACTGTCTAAAATGTCTTCATCCATTATAATTCTTGCTAAGCATTGTATTTAAAACAAACGTTTACCTTCTATCTCCACCAAAGGTTCCTGAGTAAACTCTTGAAAGAATTTGTAGAAGAACTTACTGCAAGCAGCCAAAACAGCCTTGTGGGCCTTAAAATGATGACCTAGGTAAAAAAGAAAATAAAATCATACATAGCCATGAAAATCAAACATAAAACTGGAAAACAAATTAGAAAATTATATAAAGTAGATCTTTATGGTATAATTATAAAACTATACAGATTACTGAACTCAAGTCACAATATTCTTGGCCGCTATCTTGACAAATTTTAATCTCTATTAGACAAAGTCAGATCTTTACCTCAAAGACTCTATTAAATCAGTTTTATAAAGGCCAGGTTATAACACTCCAGGAGGTGAAGAACCTCCTACCGCTTGAGAGTGAAAAACATCATCTATTAAGTTGAAACTACTAAATATAAACACAACCCAAAAGATTATAGATCATTTAAGAAGAGAGGGAAAAAAAGCCATAGAACAAGCACAAAGTTGGATGTGTTTGCAATGAGATATATTTTAATGTGTACAATATTTGGAATCTCGATCTATAGTAAATCTACTATAAAAAAAAAATAGCTGGCTTTGAAAAACCAATTTTTACTCAATGGAAAAGACACCCAAGCTGAGTTTGCCTCCATTACAATGACAACACCCAAAATTGATAAACTCCCCATTTTATTATGGGAGTTTCCAAAGAGGGTATCAGTGTAGAAAGGCTTTTCTCACATTCTCTCTCCAAGACCATTTGAGAAAGTAGGAAAAAAATCAACACTTCCCAAATGACTCGTGAAATAGTCCTCAAAGCAGCTTATCAATAGAAAACTATTAACCAAACATTTAGAGACATCCTTCTTATCCCCACAATATAATCCTGCACTCAAGTGTTCAATGGGAAAACTTCAAAAGGCTACAAAAAGTTAAAATGCCATAGTTATGTTGAAAACCTGACTGGCCCGCCAACTAGCCTTCTGCAGCATGGTCTAAGTGAGCAGACACTGACAAGTGACCACAGGTCCCAGCGCACTCTCTCCGTTGACTTTTGATAGCGAGCCCATAGAGGGTGGGTAAAAAAGGCGGGTGGAGAAAAGGGAGATAAAGAACTGAAGCCACAAATTCACTCTCCTCTGCCCCACTACCCAACCCACCGTCGACAATCAAGGTGATGTCAGTAAACCGGTCTTGCTCTCGCTGTTCATTCAACCGGTCCAGGATCATTTTATGGTGTTCAGGGAACTCCTGAAGGCATTCCATCGTCTCTTCGGCCTCCATGGCCGTCGGGTTGCTCTACAAAAGAGGAGCATGGTAATGTACACCCATGAGCTCGGGCTGCGGAACAAAACCCCTAAAACATAAAACAAAACCCCAAACCTCAGCAACGTGAAAAGAGGGGGAGGGGGAGGCAAGAGGAGAGGAAGGCGAGGGAAGAAAGAAAGGCGAGCCGGGTGGCTGCCGCGCTTTGGGGGCCGGAGCCGCGGCCGCGGGACTCTGAGCCTGACCTAATTGGAGTCGGGAGACGCGAGCTGGAGCGGGTGGGCACAGCGCCGGAGGCTCCGGGCGCCGGGGTGCGCTAGTCGGGCAGCGGAGGGGGCCCGACCGCCGCGGTGGCCCTCTAACGGCCCGTCAAGCCCTTCTACCCGGCCCTGGCTCCCGCCGCCCCGGGACCCGGTCCGGCCCGCGGCCCACAACGACTCCCGGGTCGCCTCTTCCTCCCCCGCCCCCCCTTTTCCCCCGCCCCGACCGGGCCGGCACTCACTCAGGGAAGGAGGAGCAGCCCGGGCCTGCGCGTCACTTACGTCGACGTCCTGCGTCACCGCGTCGGGCTTCGGCTGACGCGGACGCCTACCGAGTGCAGATTACGGCGGGGTCGGGCCAACCCCCTCGTGGCGGGGAGGGGCCAACCCTGGGGTGTTGGCGCTGGGCCAGAACAAGGCCGCGCACGCTAGGCAGAGGAAAGCGGGATACCGGGGGTTTGGCCCACTCAGAGCCAGCTGTGCCGGGGAGGGATCTTAAATCACCGCCCTCCCACCTTCCACCCACCCCCGCCTGACTCCAGGTAGGAGCGCTTCCATCCGGACTTCAGAATTAACTCAACGCGGTCCCGGTGTGCCTTTATTCCGCGGCTCCTCCGGCCCCGCCCCGCCCCGCCCCCTTTCTTCCCTAAGTCGGCCCGCCTTACCCAGCTTGTGATCCTCCCTTTCTCCTCTCCGTCCCTCAAAACCTTTCCTTCCCTGCTCTCCCCTCCCAGGGCATAACTGGCCGCACACCTTTCCCTACCCCTAAACAGCGCCTCTCTCTCCATTTCCTCGCGAATGCCCGGGCGCTCTCTCCGCTCGGGTCCGGCCGGCGCACGTGCGCTCGCTCTCAGACCCGGGCGGCTGCGCCGTGGGCTGCGGCCGCCACGGGCGCGAGCACGTTCGGCCGCCTGGGATCTTCCTCCCGGGTGCCCGCCCTCTCCGTGCTCGGCCGGCACACGTGTTTGCAGGGCTCAGGATCTGGGTCTGCTCGGATTGTTTACACATGGTGCTATTGCTACATCATTCCACCCACTACCCACCGCGCTGAAAGAGGTCGGGACCCTGTGCAGCCTCATGTGACTGGTTCCTTCATTCATCCGGAAAAAAAATATTTTTGAAGGATAATAAGATAGTTGAGATTTAATTTTTAAAAAGAAAAGAGAGTGGGGATTAAGGAAGAATTCAAATAGCAACAGTGAATGTGATTTCAACAGCCATTGATTTATTAAGAGTCACCGCTGTGCTAGGCGCTGTTTAAGGGACTGGTGAATCCAGTGGTGAACAAAGCATATTTGGTTTCTACCTTCCGAATTTTAGTCTGATAGAGTAGATAGACATTTTGAACAGTTAATTGCATGCAGAGTGACTGCTAAGTGTTATGGGATGTGAACAAAGTAATCTAGGAGTCAAGGAAAGCTAGTAACCTTTAAGAAGCAATGTGAAGTCTGAGTGTTCTTAACAAAGGGGCACTGAGATTATAGCATTCCAGGAACTGAAAGAATGTTGCTGGGACAGACCCACAGGGGCCTTGTAAACATTGTTAAAGGTGTAAGATATAATTATCACAAAGGGAAGCCTTGAAGATTGAGCGGAATAGTGACATCGTAAGGCTTACTTTTAGAATTCTAGCCTCAGTATGGAGAATCTATTAAATGAGACAAGATGTAAGAGTAGAGACCAGTTGAGAAGCTGTTAGTAATCTAGATGAAATCATGGTGGCAAATGGGATTAGAGAACAGGATGGAATCTAGAGAAAAGAATATTGGTTGGAAAGTATGTCACAGGTACTAAGTCCATAAAGTAAAATATGTATCATAAAAGAAAAACAAGGATGGTTTCTAGATTTCTGGTTTAAGCTTGTTGATTGTTGCTACCATTACCAAAATAGGGAATACAACTAGAGGGACTGGTTGGGAAGTGAGGGATAATTTTAAGGTGACAACTAAATTGAGATGATGTCAATAAGGCACTTTTATATGTGGACCTGAATAGTCTAGGGGAAAAAGCTAACCTTAGAGATTTTTAGCATAAAGTGGATATTGAAGCCATGGAAATAGAAGAGATTATTTAAAGAATCTACGAGGATGATAGATTAGCAGCTTGTAGGTTGAATTGGACTATTAACGTTTTAATATTATCAATCATTTTTTTTAAATTGAAGAAATTGCACATAGAAATGGGCTTTTTGAAAATTCCAGTATATAGGGCCACTTTCCTTTACAACAATCATTGGCTTAAACCAAATGGAAACTGCCCTCTCCATATGGGATATGAGCTATTCTGTTGTTCATCATGGCCCCCAACACTTTCTAATGTCTTAAGACTCAGATTATATCATTCATTTTTACCTGCCTTGTTCCTAAAGCACTTGAGTTTGAACTTTTAGTTTGTAGAGTCAGAATGCAAGAGGGTGTAGGACTTTATTCCTGAGAAGTATCGATGTGTGTGGGTTGAGTAGGAAAGGAAGAACCTAAAAGGATGATATGACAGCTGGAGAAAGGAAAAGCAGAGGAGTATGACATCAGAGAGGTCAGTACCCTTTCAGAAGAGAGGGTACTCCGCAGTGACAAATACTGCTGAGTGGTCAAGCTAAAAATTAGGAATAATCCATTAGATTTAGTATTATGGTTGTCTTTGGTAGAAGACCTTAGTAAGAACAATTTAAGTTAAATTCTGTGGGGGTTAGGGTGAGAATTCTATATCCAAGTAGGTTAAGGAATAATTAAAAGAAATTGAGATAACAATGATGGAACTCTCATTAAAAGATAAAAGAGGAGAAAAAGGAATACCTGTAGAGAGTGATGGGTCAGTCTAGTTTTGATTTTTGGGTTTTGAGATGGGAGAAACTTAAGCAATTTAAATGCTGATAGGGAAGGATCTAGCAGAAGATGATACAAATACATGAGAGAAAGGGGCTAGTTGTGCAAGAGGAAGAGACTACAGAAGATGAAGTTGAAAGGATAGGTGAATGAATCACCCTTAGAAGGAAGTACGTCTGTTATCACTGAAAATATTAATAGTTTGGATGCTTTTAAGACTAAATTTGTTTTCAAGGAGTTGAGAAAATTTGTAACTGAAAAACCTCACTGTGAGGTGAACACGATAACCACTACACTACGGAAACAGGACAGGTAGAAAAACCTCTCTGAAAAACCTCTTTTCTCTATGAAATGGGTGGCCAGGTCATCTGAAATCCAAGATTAGAAGAAAGATGTGTGTGTTGGGGAAGAGAAGTTATTTTAAGCTGTGTAACATATTGGCCCAAAATGTAGTGGCTTAAAACAGTATTATTTCACATTTTCTGTGGGTCAGAAATATGGATGTCACTTAGCTGGGTTTTTAGAATCTCGTACAAGTTTCCAATCAAGATGTCAGCTGGTGCTGCTGTCATCTCAAGGCTCAGCTAGGGGAAAATCTACTTCCAGGATCACTTAAGTGATCGTTGACAGAATTCAGTTCCTCCTGGGCCGTAAGTCTGAGGACTTCAGTTTGCAAGGTTTCCCTCCATGTGGGGCTCACCATCGGGAGTGACAGCTAGATTCCATCAGAGAATGTAAGGGAGAGTGAGCAAGACAAGCTGAAGTCTTTTTGTAACCTGACCTTGGAAATGACATTCCATCACTTTTGCTGTATCCTCTTTGTTAAAAGCAAGTCACCAGGTGTAGCCCAGAATCAATGGCATAAATACTGGAAAGCATAATCATCTGAACAATCTCAGGAGCTGCCTACCACAAAATATTTGAAATGGATCTTGGACATAGTACTATCACAGTACCATTAACAGGATCCAGTAGAAGTTGGTGACCAGGAATTTATATAACAGTCTGCCAGACATTGTTATTTCCTCAGGAAGCATTTAGTAATTAGGTGCCTACAAAGATAAGTGATATAAGAATGAAATTAATGTTAAAACACAGTTCTCAGTGGTGCAGATTTTGTATCAGTTAATAATAATGGTTTATAGATGTCCTCTGGAGTTAAAATGGATTCTTCATACTTAAGGCAAAAAATTAACAAATAGTCTGGCTACCTTAATGATATCCCTTTATATATTTCAAGGCAACATTGGGAAGGAGCGAGCATGATGGTTAAGAGGTCAGTTTGAAAGACAGCCTGGGTTGAAGTCTTTATTCAACTTAATAGCTGGATGACTTTGGGCAAGGTGTTTAACTTCATTAAACTTCCATTTCCTCACCTTTAAAATAGTGTTGTTGTGGGAAGCTGATGAGACAACACATGGAAGCACGTAGATTAGTACCTGGTATGTAGTAAGTTTTCAGTAAATAGTCTTCATTGTTACACTCCAGAATAAGGTTTATATTGCTACCTGCTAAAAACTTTTTAAAAGTTAATTATGGCTTAAAATTGAGGTCTTCTTTGTGACTATATAAAGGAACTGAAAATTCAGGATGTCCTTAATGAACCCAGATATAGCAAGATGACCAGCCAGATTTTCTGAAGGAGCAAACAGTATTTTACATATGCCACAAATAAGAAATTGACAAGCTACTATTTCCTCCTTTTCTTCCTTTACGCAACATGCTGGACTCAGGACGGTAGTTTGTACTTGAGGGCATTTGCTTGGTTGCTTCCCAGCTTGTGGATGATGGCCTTTACTCATATAGCAGTCAAACTCTAAAGCTGGCTTAGAAACTCCAAGTTAGGAAGTACTCAATAATTCTTGTGGAGCTGGGGAAGAAGGCAGGACAGTGGCCAAGTAGCAAAAATCCCAGAAGATAGCGGGCTAAGTGAAGGATGACACACGAAGCCCAGAAGTTTCCTTTTAAGCATTGTTGTCCCAAGTGGCTACTAAATCTTGAGTGTTAAAGTTCAGCCCTGGTCCATCTTGATATAACAACAGTATGAAATGTAATAATGTCCAGATGTGGCAATGGTTACTGTTCTCCTGGAATTTGGAGAAACTGCAGAATCTTATTGTCAAATGGTCCTTTAAAATCCAAGCACTGCTGCTTTTATTTTTTTATTTTTATTGCAAACAAGGAACCCACTGGACTCCACTCCCTCCCCACCTTGGTGTCTCTGTGGATCTTCCTCTTTTCCTTGACCTATTAATAATATTAGAGTACCCCAGTCTATTATTTTTTAATGTCATTCTAATATATTTGAGATTAAATCTGTTATGTTAATGCTCCTTTTCTATTTGTCTTATTGTTCTGTGTTACTTCTTTTTCCTTTCTTGCCTTATTTTGGGTTGATTTTTTAAAATTATTCCAGCCTCCAAGATGACTTTCAAACAGGGCCAGGACTAGGGTGAGGTGATGGAGGCACTTGCCTGAGGGGACTAAAACTCAGAAATCAAATAATATTTTTATTTAATGTTTTTTTAAAGCAAAATGAATGCAAGACTTCCACTTCCAAGAAGATGAAGTAAATGTACTTTTTCCTATTTCTCTCACTAAGCACAACTAAAAACCTTGGACATTATATAGAAGGGTTTTTAAAATAAATTCGTTTAAGGATGATTCATTTGACTTTTAAAAGTCAAAATACCAGAATATGAGTTTTCCATTCTGGTGCTAGAACTCCTAAATTTCTATTCTACACATAATTTTGATACTGCACTGCTGTTACTAAACTTCCAATGCACAATTTTCCCTCATGGTTTCCTAGAATAATTAAAAATTCTTATATGGAAAAAATCTAGGTTAAATTTAATGAATATATGTAGATGGCGGGTGAGGAGAGCATATCAACAGAAAAATCTATACTTTGATTTCTGACCTCATGAACTGATTTTATTAAGGGTAAACCCAAGGGATGACTCAACCAGGGAACTCTAGAGCCATCTTAGGTGCTTGCTAGAGTGGATGAAAACTCTAGAATGTCCTAGAAACATCCAAGCTATCCCAGGCTCCCCGAGACTGAAAAATCCAAGGCCAAGTCTTTGGGACAGTGTGAGTTCCCTGGAACTCAGTTTTTATCCTCTTCTTATTTCATGTACTCTAGCTAGGTGATCCTACTCTTGGTCTTGCTTAAAATACAATCCAAATACAATACGTATCTCCAGCTCAGACACTAATGTTCAGCTCCAAACTCAGATGCCTCAAAACCACATCTTCTGCATATCAAAGTTATTCTTACTGAAATTATATTCTTGATTATTGATACCTACTCTACCCATTAGTAGAACAAGTCATAAACATGAAAAGCATTCCTTTTATCTCCCACTTTTCTCTCTCTCACACATACCTAATCAATATATTACCAACTCCTGTCTATTTTAAACAAAATCTCTGGAAAGCCAGTTGGCAATTTTTATGAAGAGGGTTTGACAGCTTCATATCTTTTCAAAATTGTATAGCATTATGTAAATTAAGGGTAAAATAAAATCCCCAATTTTTAAACTAAATAGATGTGAGTACAGGCATAGAAAAAAGTGAACAAAAAATGCAACAAAATGTTAACTGGCTGTCTTTTAATGGTGGAGTGATAGAACCTTTTTCTTTTCTTCCTACAAGGTTAGTATTTTCTAAATGTTTTACACCAAACATGTGCTGTCATTAAACATGAGCTCCATCAAAACAGATACCTTTTTTGTTCTCTTATGTATTTGAAGTGCCCAAAACAGTGTCTTACAAAGAGGTGCTTAATAAGTATTTGTTGAATAACTGAATATAATATAAAAACGGATATGAACAGGAATAAATGTATTATAATTTTATTTCTTCCTCTACCTGGGTTGTATCTTATTTTAATATAATTTTCATTCCTTACTTTAGACCTTTGGCCAAAATGATCAGCAGTGGCCATGCCTACAGAAGTCATCCCTGGTACTTGATTATTTTTCTACAGACCTTACAAAGATTTGCCCTCTATTTTCTTTCACCTTCCCCGGCAGACATTGTTAGGCAGACTGGCCCAAAATGAGTTTTCAGAGAAGTGACATGAGCATCATGGTAGAATGTCCCTGTTTTTTGTCTGTCCCCTCAACATTAATTTGGCAATCATATATAGACAAAAGTGCTTTTGTGGGAGCTATGGGATCCAGCACCCACAGACCTGGAAGGAAGTCTTGCCCACCTGTGTGTCAGGTAATGGGCATGTAGCCCTGCTGTGGACCCTGCAGTGGCCCATGAACCAGCTCAAGCCCCGTTTAGCTGTGGTCTTGTAGCCCCTGAAAAACTGTCTTAGACTATCACTAATGGATAAGAAGAGCCTTTGTAGAAATCCAAGTTTCCAGAGAAGTTCTAGCACAGCACTGGAGCTTAAACAAAAAAAAAAAAATCTTTTGGTTGCACTAGAGAGACTAGGAAAAGAGCTTGACTTTACCTGTGTCACCCCTTTCCCCATGGCAACACTTCTTAAAGTCAAGGGAGATCTCCCGGCACATGATTTCTTTGCAGGAGGCGGGGCAGAAGTGGGGAGAGGGAGAGGAGGGTGGACAGAGCGGGTAGGGGTAGACGGGGGCGGGAGGGCACAGAGAGTGTGTGTGAGCATCACTTCCCCAGCTGTGTGGAGGCTGACAAAGAAGCAGTCAGTCCTCTAGCTTAAGGCAGAGGGCTACTGAGCATGAGCAGAAAGCAGGCTGGAAACTGCAAGCCAGAGAAAAACTACGATCTTGCGCTTTAGCGCCACCTTTAGGAAAACAAAAGAGACTGTCAGCACTAGGCCTGGTGGTTCATTACAGGCTCCAGAGAAGGCATACAAGCTTAAGAATTCTGCCACAAGAGGGAGCAAGAAGCGAGATGCAGGTATATCCAGTGAAGGTCTGAAATAGCCTCAGAATCTCCATCAGGGCTGACAGGCATTTCTCTCGTAGTCCGATTTGTGAAGACTGGAGGAGGTGACTGCTGTTTCATATGCAAATACAGAAATGTAAAAGTTCAAAGAACATGAAAAATTGGGGAAACATGACCTATCAATGGGTCACGATAATCTTCCAGTGACGAACACCAAAGACATGATGATCTGTGATTTTCTTGATAAAGAATTTAAAATAACTATTTTAAAGAAGCTTGGTGAGCTACAAGAAGACACAGAATGACAATTTGGAGGGAAAGCAGGACAACAGTGAGTCAAGAAATAAAGGGAAACAAACAATATCCTGAAAGGATATACTCTTTTCAGTATGTTGTTGACCAACGCCAAACTATTCTCACTTTTTTAAGCCTCAGGTTACTTTTCCTTCCATAAAAGGTTCAGCGCCAAGTATACTTCTATCAGCTCTGCAAGCAATTTCTCCTCACCAATGTCCTTTAATACTACACTGGTCTAACCTGTAATTTGGTAAACAGTCAATTATTGAACCAACTCATCTGTGAAAAGAGGTCTAAATACATTTCTCTTACATCAGCTGTTCACAGCTAACAGCCCAAAGGTGTAAGCTGAATTCCGACAACACATAAAAATGACACTGGGCTGTGGAGCAATTGTTCATTTCACTTACGATTTTTGGATGTTCCTGGGATCAATTCTGAATGCATCATAAAATAAATGCTGCAGTGCCTGCTCAACTTTATGACTTACTGAATCTGGTAAACCTAATTTTGATAGGCATTTCCAGTTGCATGGTCAGTTGGTGCCTATGCCATATATTGAAGATATTGGGTCATGTGTCCTAAATGGCATGTTAGCTTTTTCTGCAGCTTTGTCCTGCTTTGGACAAGAGCCCAGTCTTCCTCTGGGTTCCATTCAACATTCAGAGAGACTTATGAGTCACTGACTAAATGGTTTAGAGTGCTAATGTCAAGAGTGATTTATGCTGTCTTCAAAATTGAAAGAATCCACAAGTTGGGTGCCTATTTGTGGTAAGGGGTTCAAGGCAGTTATTTTTTCCTTATTTGGTATGCTGCAGGTCACTAGAACCGTGAAAACTGTATCAAGGTGGCATGCCCTAAATTTCTGTAGGATTTATAGTTTTTACTGGAATCCAGACCAGTAGTTGTTTGGTAAATCATGCTTTTCTATGAGTATGTCTTTTTTATCTAAATTTTCAAATTTGTTGACAAAGTTATTTATACTATCATATGGTTATCCCTTCACTGTGTATAGAATCTGTAGTGATGATCTCTTTTATTCCTGACATGAAATTATTTGTATCTCATCATATATATTTTTTAGTAATCTTACTTAGGGGTTATCCATTTTGGCCTTGTTGATCATTTCTAATGTCTTTTTAAAATCTACATCATTAACATTTATTTTTATAATAATTTACTTTTAATTTGTACTTAATTTTCATTTTTTCTAATCTTTTGAAATAGATGCTTAATTAATTGACATTACAGTTACTAGTTTTTTTCTAACATAGTAATTTAAAGATAAAAATTTATCTCTAAGCATGTTTTAGATGCATCCCTCAAGGTTGATGTTGAATATTTATTAAAAATTAGTTAAAATATTTGATAATTTCCACTGTGATTTTTTTCATGGATATTTAAATGTATACTGCTGTTTTATTTCCAAATATTTGACATATTACAGTAATTTTTTGTTAATGATTTCCAACTTAATGTGACATCTGTTGAAATAATTTCAAGTGCCTATTGCAAGTTAGTATAGGATAGAGATAGCTTTTCAAATTAATGGGAAAATATTAATTATTCAGTAAATATTGTAGAACATCCAATTAGCTACTGCTAGGGATAAACATAGATGGCTCCCTACCTCACACTTTATTCCAAAATAAACTTCAAGTGAATAGAATATTTAGTGAGTTTGTGAATAAAAAATTTAAATGAAAACATTTAATGCATATGTGAATAAAAGATTTAAAGATTTATATGGAATAATGAACACATTGGCAGCATTATAGGATAATATTTTTTAAAATACTGTTTTGTTATTGTTTATACTACAGATGCAAGATTCTTAGCAAATTGACATCATTTATCCCTTTAAAAATTTACTATTGTATTTATTTTATTTAATTCTATTCTATTCTCTCATCTACAATCGCCACTTCTACTCCTGCCCCACTCTAATTTTTCAATATTTTAAAAATTATGTATGCATTCATGTAAATTTGTAGGATTTTGGTGTGTGGATGTGTTTTTGATGTATATGAATGGTACTCAGTACATGTCTTTTTTCATTTTTCATTTATCATGATTTTAAGATTAAAATTTCTATACATACAGCTTGTTTGTTTCATCTAACTACTTCAGTATATTTTATAATAAGAATATGAATTTTATATAAACATTTATCTAGTGATAAATATCATGGTTGCTTCCAATTCCCCCTTGTGACAATACTGTGATGAATGTCATCACACATATGTCCTTTGGATTGAATGGGATGTTTTCTGTGAGTTTATGAGTGTGGTTTATAGGGACAGAGGGGAGAAGCATACAAAGTTGCTTTTCAGAATTAACACTAATACCAGTTCTGATGAAAGGTCTGTTCTCAAATCCTCACCAATTCTTTGAATTATCCACTTTTCTAATTTTTGCCTTTTTGACATAGTTTCATAGTCTTAACATTTATTTATCTATATTGATTTTGAGCCTCACATTGTACACCCTTTACCCAGTTTGTATTACAGATTTCCAGTGCTATCTGAAGTAGAGTGTTCTTATGAAATCTCATATCAACTGAAATGGTGCAAAGAAGCAATTACCATAAGTTAATGTGGAAAAAATTTTGAGCATTATCAGACCCAAAATAACCTACCAAATCGTACCAAATAACACATAAAACCTGAAATAACACTAACATAGTAAAAGCAATGGTGTTAAAAAAAAAAAAAACATTTATGGCTGAAACTTTTCTGAAAGAAAAGGTTTATTGAGCCAAATGCCAATCAGAAAAAGACCAGGTCTTGAGCATGAACCAGGTCTCAACCATAGCTGCCGGGGTAGGTAGAAAGACAAACATGTCCGCTGTTCTGGAGTTGAGGGGCTTTTTTATAGAAACAGTCTGGGGAAGAAAGGTATAAGTTATTTTGAAAGAATTTACATTGGCTGTGGATAAAGGGATGGGTGAAGGTGAAGCGGGGCTAGTTCTGGGGTAGGTGCAGAGTCCCTACGAAACTGTCTGCTCCTTTGGATTGGTGGTGGGCAACAGTCTGGAAAGTTTATGGGTGAGCAAGGAGCACAGGCACCTGATGGGTGGTGCCATCTGGCTATTTCCTTTAGATAATTGTGGTGGTGTGGCCAATATTGAATAGACCAAACCAAGTATGCTCTCAAAGACTGTTTACTAGCTGGCGGCTATCCTTGCTAGGAGCAGCCCTGAACAAGAATCATGTCCAGCTTATATACAATTGATTGTTTCTCATGCCAGGCAAACGAGCAGGGCAACACAAGCTAAAATTGGGGGCGACACAAGCTAAAATTGGCAGTTAGCATATAAGCTCATTGTTACAGTGTTACAAATTTCAAAATTAAGGGGAGGTGGTTAAGGGTTCCAGGAACTAGGCCTTTTTGCTTTTGTTAAACATTACTAAGGTATAGACCTCCTTTGTCTGGTTTTCAGGCTTTTTAAAATGAACTCTTTCTTTATCACATTTCAGCAGGCTGTCACAGTGGAAATGGTCACCTAGAAGTTTCTACTTACATTCAGGAATGCAAGCAGTCTTTTCTTGTGTTTGCCTTGTGCTGAACTGATTAACCTCTCCTGTCTCTTCCTTCCATCCTGCTGTAATTTAATTTATGGCATCTAGGAATTATTTTCTTGTTAATATAATAAATACACAGCCTGTATAAAGTAGAAATAATGTATGTGCAGTGTAGTTTTACTTATTAAAAAGACTGACCGATTTCTCTTTAAGTATGTTAATTAACTTAATGGAATACCACGCTTTGTACACCCATCAATCCACTCAATAGACTTTTCATTTTAACCATTTTTGGATGACTAAAAGAGACCATTTTCTACTAGTAGAACCAATAATAACTTCAGCAGCTTTCAAGATTTTTTCCTTCTATATATAAGAAGTATGAATAGTAGACACAGGCAAGATCAATGCATGCACAATGTCTTCATTTCATTCACCAGGATTGAAATGCTTAATCATGTCCAGGATGAAGTACTCATCATTTTGCACCCTCCCCCCACACACACAGCAAATGAGATAATGGATCAGTGAGTTCTTTACAATAATAATAATAAATATAAAAACAGATGAAACAAGATTGCCAAATGTTGGAAATTGTTAAAGCCTGGGTGAAGGATACACTAGGGTTCGTTAAACTATTTTTCTCTATGGACATATTTTAATTTTTTTATAACAATTTAAAATAAAAATCATATTAAAAAGTGTCCAAGAGATATGAATGTCAATCAAAACTTGATACAAAACAGTTATGGTTATGTGTGTGAGTATAGAATAGATACACATACAAATTTGTTTAAAACTCCCTTGAGCTCCCAATGCCAGATCCAGCAAACACGAAACATGAATGTGCTGGAGTTACTATGCATCAGAATTCTCTCTGAACTTAAGTTAGAAAATTTAAAGAGAGATTTGGCCAACATTTATACCCAAGTGTGAGAATCCAAATACCTTATCATTCCTACCCTGCTATTATCATCATACCTCAATTTGCCAGTTGTACCTTGTTGGTGATTGATGCCAAACATTTGCAGATGGACCCATTGCACTGTAGTAACTTTCTTTCTGGTGTACCCATAATACAGGTTAGCTGTGCCTCTTCACTCCCTTGGATTTCAGCTGTGACTGAGTTCTAACAATTCTGAGCTGGCCTCACCCTTTTAACCACCCAGGCAGAGTTCTTTATGCTGACTACCTGTTTCTCAATCCTCAACTCAGAGGTAAGTGTCCCAAGTAGCTCACCTTAAATCTTTCAATTAGCTTGAGTTTTCTGTCATCTGCCATCTTACTAACTATTCTGTTATTTGATTTTTTTTTCCTGTCTTGTTATGTCTTATTATAGTCTCTTTCCCCAACAGTTAAGCAAACAATAAAAATCTGACTTTGAAGGGAGGCATCTGGTTTAGAATGTTTCTTTCTGGTCATCAAATCAACTATGGCAATGCACATGGAGCTGGCTGTATTCTGAATTGTCTCCTGTTTTTGCTCTCACTAAGGTATAAGATCTGAAAGCTGCAGCCAGTTCTTCATCTTTGTGTGTATTACTTCCATCAAAGTTTCTGAAACATAGAAGGATAACACTTTCTAAGTGTTGAGAATGAATAAACTTTATTACAGTAAGATAAATATCTCATTGAAATCTATAAGGTGTTTTGTCAACAGGCTGTTGGATGGATGAAGGATGTATTACAATGCAATATACCATTGATATAATGTGCTAAGGAGAAAGAACACTTTCCAAAAAGGCAGTATTTAACATTTGTTCTCATTAAGGTTATAATTCTAACAGTGATAATCATAAGAATATTGAACAAATTAATTTCTGCCAGGTATTCCTAATTATTCACTTTTATTAATGAATACACTCATGAAAGCTATCTTGTAATGAGAGTTAATTGCCATTTCAGAGACGACAAAAGGAAGCCTGAAGAGGTGAGATAACCTGCTTAGGATCACTAATCAGAAGGGGATGGAACTGCCTCTTTATCCAAGCAGTCTGTTTCTGGAACTTCTTGTGGTTGCACTGCTCTGAACACATTCTGAAGTCCTTTGAACTGAACAATTCACCAGGAGAAGAGAGCCTGGAGAAAGTGGAAGTCCAATTTAAGAACAGGGTCACCTTGCCCGTCCCCTCCTTCACATCACAACTCATCCTTTGGCATTCTCCCAACCTCCCCCACTGTGATGACGTACTACTGAAAGGGTCACAAAGATATAGTAATTGGTTAAGGTTAAGAGCCTACGTGCTAATCGCCATGTCTCGCTTCTGGACACCTGCTTGCTTAAAAAGTTATTGTTTGACTATTACCCCCTGGGAACCTAACAGTTACCCATAGGAACCTAACATTCTAACAGTATGCTTTCTGCTTCTGTACCCTCGCTTGTACAACCCACCTTTAGGTTGACAGGTAGTGAATAGAAGAAATATTAGACCTTTGTGATTTAGATAGAATGAAGAATGAGATTTTGGGCTTAAAACCCTTGTACCTTTATGTTTCGGGGCTGCTCCTTTGGAAGGACAGCCACCGGCTAATAAACTGCCTCTAATATCAGAACACTCAGGTTGAGTCTGGTTATTCCGGTCACAACACCCACCCCAAAGCATCCTCTGCTTGGAGACCTGGGTTTCAGTCTCTTCCAACACTAGCAGTATGATTTGGGGCTGTCAATAACCCAGTGTCCCCAGTTTTCTCTTCAGGTGTACTAGTAGTTTTTATTTTCAACGCTAATCCAATTTTTCATGAACAGAGGTTGACCCTGGATAATTTCAACAGAGATGATTGGTTTTTATATTAATATTATTAGATCTTCTGATGCAGTTATCTTATAGGATTAATGTCACCACCCAAAGAGGCCAGTGGAGCATTAAACCCCTTGGGAAGGGAACTTCCAAGTCCCAGGTACTCCAGGGTATGGGAGGGGCACGACAGCTCAGCCCTTCCCCTGCTGTAAACAGTGGGCCCAGGATTCTGTGTGCCAGACGCCAGGGTCCCAGACACAGTCAGCCCTGAGCTCTGCGAACTCTGCCACCCTGACTGCTTCCTTTCTGTCCAGATATGTGTGAGTTGGCAAAACTTAACTGGTAAATGCGGTCCAGTCCCTGTGGTCTTCTGCACTGGGACTATTGAAATGGACACCTTCTGGAGGCCTGAAGAGGTGAGAGAACCTGAGCACCTTGTGGCAGGATGCAGAGTTGGTCTCCTTGGATCCGATGTTAGTGACTCACAGGGAGCCAGAGGCGCCCACGAACAAGCAGCCGCCCCTGCAGATTTCCACGGTGGAGTCTCCTCGCTCTGCAACCCACACGTAGAGTCTGAGACCATGAGGGCGGGGGCCCTTGGGAGCGTTGGCATACTCTTGGGCCACCACCACATGTCCCAAGGCCATGGACCAAAGTGCTGTTGCCTGAACGACTGGCCACAAGAAGCTCACCGCACCATCCTCTGGGAGCAGCTGTTACAGTAACACCTGCATTTGCTTGAAACTGTGAAAGCAGTTTTGTCTTCAGAGCCCTTAGATATGCAGCAAAAGTAACAACAACAAAAAAAACCCCACCAGTCCTTTATTTCTCCTGTGTGCTCCTGGTTTGATTGTCGGAGAAGAAAGAGGTGGGAGCATAGGTGGGGGTGGACCAGGCAGGTTCCGGTACTGGACCCTCTGTAGCTTGGCTTTGCTGGGCACGCACGGGGCAGTGGTGTCTCCTGTGCACACAGTGGGTGGCAAGCGGCCAACATGGCCTTTTGTCTGATTTGTCAACACACACTGGACATCGAAGAGAAACAGGAGACAGGCAACCAGCAGCCCTGAGGACTCCACTTACCCCAGGAAACTTTCCTGCTCGGTGGCCCTGGAGCTTCTTGGTCCAGAGTCTATTTCAGGGGCCCTTCCCAGCATCTGTACGTGGGTCTGTGGCCACCTCCTCTGCATTCTTACCCTCCTCTCCAAACGTACCCATAAATTCAGGATTCCTTAATTGCTAAACAAATTTCAGCCAGTATCCCTTACCCTTACAACTCTTGGCAATCCCTTTGTCCACCGCCTTCCAGCCATCTGTTGAGATGACCTGTTGCAGGATCACTGGGGTGGAAGGTGACAGTAGTAGAAACAAGTGGTCTAGAAAACTAGCCTCCCTGCGATGAGAAGATAGACTCAGCACTCTCTCCCGTCTAAAAGCTGGCATGCTGTCTTGCAATCCCTACTCCAACTGGGTGACTCTTCCAAGGTGCTTTTTCTTTCTATAACCAGAAGGATTTGAATTAAAGTATCCCCCCCATCCTGAAGTTGAAAGGGAGCTCTCCCTTGAGAACAAAGTCTAACAACTGTTAGGTACTGTGTCAGACTTAGCACATAGGATCACTTTAGAATTTCCATAACCAAATGAATTCTAATACACATCTGATTCCACAACCCACTCCCCTATTGTTTCTGAGAAGCTACTGTGGACTTGTTATATATAAATATGTAACACAAAAATAGAGTAGTAATAAACATACCCTTATGTTACTAGCTTTTTCCATTCCACATCTTGTAGCTACAGAATAAAATTCTTTAATTTACCCAGTGGATATATTTCTAGATTTAAAGTATTATTCAAATTTACTGTTATTTTTTTCTCAGTTCTTAGTCTTGGCTGTAAGTATGCAGAAGTTGTGGCCATATTGTGTGTGGGGCGGGGGGAGATGTGTGCTTGCCTGTATGTGTGTACTGAGTGCTGACCTTAGTTTTGTTTTTCAAGAATATGTGTTTCATAAATTACTGTATTACTGTAACAAATACAGTCTCACTTGCAGTATGTGAAATGTGTATTTCCCTACAATGTGAAAATTATTGGCAAAATCCATGTACAATATCTTTTGAATTTGTTTGGTGAAAGATCTATGTCATTGTTTTATTATTGTTTGTTTTTCTTAAATTTTTATGAGTTTATTTGAACTAAACTGATATCATATGCTGGTGAGCAAGATCTCAAATGCTCCACAGAATAACAGTTTTGCAACTTTCATGCACTTGAAATTAAGGAGGGAACATAGGGAAGAGTACATGGATGTGGGGGAAAGCAAGGCAGGAACTGGATTACAGGATGGTTAATAAGATTATGTGCTCTCTTGAGAGTGGTTACAGCTCATTTCAAAGATGAGTTAACCTAGATGCACAGAAACAATGCACAGCAAAGATAAACCTTTTACTACAAAGTTATATGCAGGGGGTGTGACTACCCGCCGTGACCTGCCCAGTTAGGAATTTATGATCAGATCACCCAATGAGGTTACTTTCCATAGAATTGCTTTTTTCTTTTCTCTTTTTGTCTACAGTTCCCCCTTTTTGTTCATAAAGTGTGAATTGATGACCAATCTTTTGGTCAAATAGTGTGGTCTCACAGGACTAGGAAGATTCATTCCTAGGAAATCTCAGTATCCATGTCATCTTATTGACCACTGAGGATGGGGCAATACTGTAACCATGGGATCTGACTTGAGGCTGAATTTTCTCTACACGGGATGGGCAGGTAAAAAGAAAGCAGTCAGGTCTTAATGACCATCACTGCAAAAAAAAACCACCCTGGATCATTTCTATCCTGTAAGCTAGAATGATCCGAGTTTTGCCTTCTATCTAATTTTTCTGTTTTAGGCATCTAGTGTAACATTTACATAAGCCATAAAAAAGTGTATTAATAATTATACATGTTTGGGAATCATAAACAATTGGACTACATAGAAACACCAAAAAAAAGTATAACTTGTTATTAATAATCACAGGTAAAGACAAAAAATTGGTTTCTGAGATCAATATCAATACATAGGCCTTGTCAGTGTCTTGGGATAGCTGTCTACCTCTGATGTCAGCAGCTGGTCATCCTAGAGGTGTTTTTGATGTCCATTGTAGGCAGAGGTGAGTGTCAGAGATAGGGGTAGATGTCCATTTGTGGTTAGGTGCCTGATAAAGTCTTTTCCAACAAGGTTGGAGAGTGTCTTTTATTTGATGTCCTTTTCAAAAAACAATAGTGTCACCTGAGAGCTTGCTGTGAGAAGAAGCGGTTACCATCTTGGCATTTTCTTGAAGTGACTTCATCAAACCCTGGCAATAGTGTAAGATGTCTCTCTTCAATAGTGTCAGCTCATACGTTCCTTCATCTAATTTATATTCAGTTCAAGTGCACTATGATGCATGAAGGAATGTAAAAATCGAAAAAGCCAGGGAGCCGAAAGAACCAAGCACCATCTATGGTTCTTTTCATAGCCTCAACGATTTAATTTACAGCCACTGTTTACCCATACAATATACCCTAGAAGTTTTTCATTACTTATTTTACAATGCTTCTCATGCAATTCCAAATCTTTTGAGATGTTCCAATGGTCCTTCTGAAACACCACCTGTTATTCCAACAAATATTGAGATTTTAACCCTCAAAGCCTCAGTTTCTAATGAAAACTAAGAAGTAAGCAATTAGCATTCTTTAGGTTGGCAGATTTATGAAGACATTTTAGAACATCTAGAAACATCAGCTTCTTAATTGACAAATATATTTAAGACATAACCTCTAGAAACATATTTCACAGACATTTATTAATATGGACTTATTTTTGTAAAACCCAGGCAATATAAAGACATTCTGTTTTACTTAAACCAACAAACTTAAAGCTAACTTTTATTTACTAAGGATTAATCTTGGATCCTATGAACTTGAAAAGCATTTAGGCTAGTTTCTTTATTTCTGAGAATTTTAGAATATTCAATCCTTATAAGTACTTGCCTTTAAATTTAAATTATACCATCTGGAGACAGAAAATTATCTCACATTTACAACATACATATATAGACACACAGACACAAACAGAAAATGGATCTAATTTTTGTTTGGGAGACATTTACAATTTATATCTGTCCTTGACAAATTGAGTTCCAAATGACCTTTCTCCTTTGAAAATAAGGACTGCTATTTTTAATACCTAAGAATGGATTGGCAGCTAAATGATACCATAGGTTGATCCATTTATATAAATCCTTTACATAGTTTCATTTTAGTTTAGTGGAGAAGGCCTTTTTAAGTTCGGAGGTAGTCTCTAATAATTTTCTTTTATTCTACCTAATTATATAGCCTGATTTTTCTAATTGTGTGCAAAAATTAATTTAGAAGTATCAAAGGATACTTATTTCAGTATCCTAGTTATAAATGGGAGGCTGATTGTGGTGGGCCTTGTTGGCCTGGTAAGCACAATTTCTCGTGTTAATTTTGAGATCCGCAGTCTGAACAAATTTCTAGGGAAAACCAGCCCTTTAATAAATGGCTCCAGGCCAGGCAAATGCAGTAGATATCTTATAGGACTGCTCTATGCCGAGGAAGAAATTTTTCCTCAGGAAACCGCACAAGAGTTCTTAGTCACCTAAGAATACCCGAGTAAGGGCCAGTGAGAGCTTATAGGATGCCACTTTACTGTGACTCTTTCCAAGGCATGGGCACCTCTCTCAGGCCCCTCTCAGAGTGAACCAATTTCAGGGCACCCTGCCTTTCTCCCCAGGTCTTCCTCAACTTCTCCAGGATTGCCTGCTGTGACTGTACTGACCCCAGCGCCTACCTTTGCTTCTCTGGAATGTGGGGGGTCTGAGTAACTATCCTCATTAGCTACTTGGGTTGAGGAAGCAAAGGTCTTTTCTCTTTCAGAGATAAAAGAGAATTTACTCTCTTGTTTAAAGAGCAAAGATTTGTTCAGACTCTCAGTAAGCAATTCAATTAAAAAGCCGAAATTAAAATCAGCAACTTTTTGTTTTTCCTTTCCCTGGATTACCTCAACCCTTATCTACCTGAAGATTTTCAAAGATCAGCTCAAATAAAGTCATGGCCTGCTCTTAAAACAAGGAGATATGGGATTCTGAGAGGTTCATCTGACACAAGGGTGCCAAGGGGACACAAAGAGTCCTTGCTTGTACTGAGTACCTGGTTCAGGGCTGCAGGTGCTCCTGGGTGGGCTTCTTCAGAATCCTGCCAAGTAAATGGCAGCTTAAGAAACATCTAAACCTGTAGAGAATTTTATAAGAGTATATTTGAGCTAAACTGACGACATATGCCAGGGAAGACAATCTCAAATGCTCTTGCCATTGTTTTAATTTATCTGTTTTTTTTTTTAGGAGATTAAACTTTTAATAACCTTAAAAAAAAAGAAATATATGCAATAAAAATGGTGTGTTGCTTTCAACAACACTGTGAAACTCGAATTTAACTCATTTGGGATTAAGTTCCTTCCTGATGTTGGCTGGGAGTTGCCCTGAATTCCTTCCCAAGGGAGCCTCAGCAGAGGGCAGCTAGCCACGTGGCACCCTGCTTCAGCAAAACAAGCATGAGGGAAGAGGCAGAGGGAGGGAGTGCCAGTTAGACACAGTCCCAACCTTCTCTTGAAAGTGTCACGTGCCGTTTGGTGTTCTAAGTGACATCTTCCTATTTCTCTGTGAACTCTACCACGTGTGCTCTGCTGTTTAATTATTTGTGTGAAATTATTGGTCTGAAATTATTGGTCTGCAGAATGATAAGGTGACACCTCCCATTCTTAGTTACCCTTAGGTCATACAAGTATGGAATTAAGGGAAAAATCTCCCTTCTTAATGGGGGGCAGTGGGCATGGCGAGGCGTTTCTAGGCTAGTGGCAAAAGAACTCTATTTCTTGGTCTCACGCAAGGCCAGCCTTCAAATCTCAGCAGATCTCAGAGTGTGAGTAGGGTGAGGCAGAAATCGGGGTAGGCATGAAGACTTTCTCTTGAATAATTTTCCTTCTTGGTCTAGAAAGAATTGCACTTGGTATTAAGTTTCAGCATCTTTCCATTCATTCTACATGATTTTGTAGCCTGATTTTTCTAATTGTGCACACAAAAATTAATTTAGAAGTATTACCACTTCCTCATGAAGACCACTAGTCCCAGCCCCTAACGACATCAGACTCTGGATGCCTCAATCTCTGGGCTCCTTCATTCCAGCAGGAACTGGAAAGCTCCTTGTTCTTGTCCCAGGATCCCTGTGTTAAGAAAGTTAACACATACAGAAAAAACTCAAATGTCTTTATGAAAATTGTTTATTTAATCTTTGAGGCAAGGACATATAAGAAAGAAGAGACATAAACTTTCAAGATGAAATATCGACAGAAATTTTTCTTCTAATATTATAGTCTCATCTAAAAATCATGATCAACAGTTAACAAATATTCTCAAAATATCCTGAGACAGAAAGGAAAACTTTAAATAGCTACCTATGTTATGAAGGAAATCTAGATTCAGTCTCCTAAGATAGTTAAAAGAAAGAGATTATAGTAAGGTAGTAAGTACAGTTGAAACCCTACTGGCCTTCTCCCTCCAAAAAGCTGCCCTTGCCTGAAATAATCCATTTTAGTTTTGCTAATAACTTTCTTTCCCATCAAGTTTATCCCTATAAAATTCTTCAATTTTGTACAAATTCTCTGAGCACTTCTCTATTTAGTAGATGGGAGGCAGCATGATACACGAATCATTCAATAAAGCTGGTCTTTAAAATTACTTGGTTGACTTTTTGTTCTTTAACAACTCAACAAAATAACATTTATTCATTTTTGTAGTATAATTCTGTTTCTGGGTATATGTCCTAGAAGAATTCTCTCACATGGGGGGGCTCTTTTATGTGGCAAAAGTGGGTAAGCGACAATCTGATTGTCCACTGTGAGACAGCAGATAGGCAAAATGGTTCAGAAGCTCATCAGAGGTAAAAATGCCAGCACTGGAAGCAATAGATAAAATGTACATAATAATAACCTAGAAACTTGCAAATGAATGGAAAAATAATTAACTATATTAGATATATAATTTGATCGCCTTATCTCAAATGAAGACATATGCACACAAAAGAATGTCACAACACAAAACTGATAAAACACACACACACACACACACACATAAAATATAAAATGGATAAAATGGGTCTAATTGGGAAGAATTGCAATATAAGTAAAAAGACCAGAGAAAGGTGAATCACATAATAAAATGCACATAATTACATGAAACCAGATGGGGTTCTGCAAAAAACAAACAACAACAACAAAAACACAGTAGAAAATCTGGCATTAACTCAATGTGTATGCCAGTTAGGTATGGAACCATAGCACTTTCAAAGTGTCCCTTTGATTCAGATAACCTAGTGTAACTGAAAATAGACAATTACAATTTTAAGTAAGTCCCTTTCCCACTCCTACCTAATTCCTCCTTTACTCATTTCCCTACCCGATATGCCTGCTAGAGGACCTGAAATACCAATTCAGCTCCAGCAAGAGCTAGCTTTGTGATCTCGCAAGCATCTAACCTCTCTCCTGGTCTCATCTCTAAACCCAGACAATCCTCTCTAACATGCTATCAGAACAGACATGTCAAGTGTCGTCATTTTCCTAGGTGCGCCTGACAAGTACAGAAGCTCTCTACAGTGAATGGAAATGGCCAAGAATATGATCTTTCTCCCCAGGGACCGTCCTTCTCCACCCCACCCCCACCACTGCCTTTAATTTCATCAGGGGAAACCCTAAGACTTTCAACAGGCCCTCCCACAATGAGGGACTTTCTCCTTAATCCCATTAGGCTCTGAGGCAATTTGCAATGCAAATGAGGGTCAGTCACAGTAAGTGGGCTTTGCCTTCCCATGGCCTTGGCCACAGAGACACTATAAAAGGCACACTCAGTACCTGAC